>CAUYRT010046948.1:0-61807 GCA_963574885.1 Lepilemur ruficaudatus
AAAAAAAAAAAAAAAAAGGCCAGGCGTGGTGGCTCACGCCTGTAATTCTAGCACTCTGGGAGGCTGAGGCGGGTGGATCATCGTTTGAGCTCAGGAGTTCGAGATCAGCCTGAGCAAGAGCAAGACCCCATCTCTACTAAAAATAGAAAAATTAGCTAGACAACTAAAAATATATAGAAAAAATTAGCCGGGCATGGTGGTGCATGCCTGTAGTCCCAGCTACTCAGGAGGCTGAGGCAGGAGGATTGCTTGAGCCCAAGAGTTTGAGGTTACTCTGAGCTAGGCTGATGCCACGGCACTCTAGCCTGGGCAACAGAGTGAGACTCTGTCTCAGAAAAAAAAAGAAGAGAAAACCTCTACGACCCAAAGACGAAATTAACAACCCCCACCCCAGAAGCTCTCACCAATGACCAAACGGACCTGGAGGATACAATCCTCATCTCCTCCCCCTCAGGGCAGGGCAGTAATGCCAGGCTTGTCCTCCACACTGACTTGCAAGTCCGTCAGTGGGCTGCCCACAGTGGCAAATGACTTAGGAACACACCCTGGACACCCTTCCTCTCTGCGCCCCATGCCTCCACTCTCCCGCTAGTGTTGCGTGGCATTGCCCCCCAAATAAACCACTGGCACTCGGTCCTTGTCTCCAGACCCTACTCTGGGGGCACCCAGAGTAATACATTGCTCCCCTGGTGGGGTTGAGGGTCTCTTACACGTCCTCAATCACCCACTTGAAAAAGCTCTTCCTGCTCTGCACACAGGCACATACATGTGCGTGCACACACACACACACACACACACACGTGACCAGTCACACCCAGGCTTCCTGGAGTCCAGCTAGTTGCAGGTAGCAGAGGAGCTGCACTCTAAGCCTATGCTGCCTGCCATGGGCCCCAGAAAGATGAAAGAACTATCACTGGAAGGCTGAAGAACGTTCTCTGTATCACTGACAAGCAGGAATGGGTGGAGAGCAGGAGTCCACCTGGCTCAAGCAGAGCAGGAAGGAGAGAGAGCCTGAGCTGAGAGTCACATTGCTCAGAAAAGGCTGCTCCAGTCGCCAGATCTGCCGCAACTGTGCAGTCCAGGCATCTCTGGGCAGGTCTCCAGTGATCCTGATGTCTAGACCAACAGTTCCCAGCTCACTCTTCTCAGGGGAGGAGCCAGGACGGTCCAGGGACTTCCATCCTGCAGTTAGGCTCAAACAGCCCTGATGGAGTCACGCTGAAGTATGTTCAGCGTGTGTATGTATGTTCACGCTGAAGTGTAAAGGATTCATAGCTCCTTTTCTATTGTTATGGTTGGGAAGTGCTTTAGAACAGAAGGGGGAATGGAAGGGGAAAGGGCTATTTCTGTTAAATAAAAGGCAGAGAAAAGGGAAACTCGTGGTGACCAAAACAAATCATCTCATTTACATCTGTCCGACTCTGCCTGTTGCAGCTCTGGGGGTGGGGAAGGAACAAAACAATGCCATGTACAGAGGTACATTATGCCAGCCCTCCTGCAGTGGGGTGCGGTTTAGAGGGGCGAGTGATTGAGACACAGACCCACAGAGTGTTTCATTCCAAACCAGAAACAGAAATGTACAAAATACAGCCTTCCTAGGGTTGGGAGAGAACTGAGCAGTGGTAGTGGTGACCTATCCCAAACAGGAAAGAGGACCACGTGAGGCAGAGAACCAAACCTATATATGGTCCCAGTGCCACTGCTCACGACCTGCAATTTTGGGAAGGTCACTTAAAGTCTCTGGACCTTGGTTTTGCCATCTGTGAAACAGGGCTAAGACTATCCATCATGAAGTTGGTTATGAGGCTTTTGTGGGGCACACAGGATTATGTGCTGCAAATGGCCAGGAACACAGACTCTGGAGTCAGACTGAACTGGCTGAAATCCTGCTCAACACACTGCAGTAGGTCCCTGGGCAATCTATGTACCCTTCATTTCCTCATCTGCAAATAGAGATAATAAAAGTACCTACTTCATAAGATCTTTCCCGGCTGGGTGTGGTGGCTCACGACTGTAACTGCAGCACTTTGGGAGGCCAAGGCTGGAGGATTGCTTAAGGCTAGGAGTTCGTGACCTGTCTGGACAACATGGCAAGACCCCATCTCTTCATAAGAGCATTCCTGTGATTAACTGAAATAAAGCATATAGAGAATTAAGCATGGAACTTAATACTTATTATATTAGCTAGTAAGAGTAATACGTAAATAGAGAGTATTATATGGATGCTTAGGACATTGCAAATAAACCCTTTGCTTGCTGCGTTAGTTCTGAGCCCTTTCAGACAGCTAAAGGCAGACTTTGTATATAGAAATACGGTATACTTGTCTCTGCTCTAGAGACAGAGGGCTTACCCTGTTATTAAAACTTTTTTAGTGTATGTTAAGCTGTCACGAGACCTAACATTTAGTTCTAGTTACTAGATTAAATATTTGCTTTGGATGATATTTAATTGCCAGGTTCTAGATTTTTCTGGTTGGCAAAGTCTTCTTTGTATTTTGTGAAGAGGCTAAAATTGGCAAACTGACCACAGAACAGATGTGCCATTTTCAAGGTATATTAAACTATGATTCACTATAAAATTGTTCCTGTTGGCATCAAATTCAGAGTAAAGTGAACTTCCTTTATTTAGTGAAGAAGCATTGAGTGGAAGAGTTAGGGCAATATCTTAGGTACCTTTTTTTCCCTCAAATTACTGTGGTTTAAACACGTTGGGCCATTGTTACCATTCTCTTTTCTCCCTACCTTCAGTTTGCCAAACAAACAGCTGGGTACATTTCTATCTCACAGAATTTTTTAACAAAAGAAAATGTAATTCAATATTCAACATCAAACATTACAACATTAATCAACATTAAACATTACAAACTAAAAAAAGTCACACAAAGATGAAAACGTGATGATGTCAAGTTCCGTTATCTGCGGTTTCCTCTCAGGCACAGTCTTTCATGCTGAGGTTCCAACATTATATGAAAACAAGGCAGATGCATTTCAGAAAACAAGGCAGATGCTTTTCAGAAAACAAAACTCATCTTAAGCAAAATCTTAAGCATCTCAAATCAACACTGTTAACAAAGTTTTAAAATTTAATAGTTCATTAAGTTAAAAGTTTGGATGCCTGGGTGCTTCTGCTCCAAAACATGATCTCTGAGGGACTTCCATGTCTGTGTAATACGACAGTCACATGACACTTTCCAAAATACTTATCTGAACACTGAGGAAAATTGATATTCCATCTTTGTGAAAACATCTTGGAAAATGATCCTGGTATTTATAAAATGAAGTTCTCTCTGGGTGATGCCATAAGACACATCAAGCCAATCAGCTTATAATTGTTAAAAGAACAGGGCTAGGTACACAGGTCGGCTGGGAGAGGGGCAACAGAAGAAAGGACTTTTTTCATTAAGTGATGGGAAAGACACATTAATAAATCTTCAACCTGACAAGGAAATATAAATGATTCACAAATACATTCATCAGGGCATCAAATCTTGTTAAACCCTAATTGGGAAGAGCACTGTGTACAATCTATATATTTAAACCCACTGGCTTGCTTTGCACAGTGTCAATTTGCTTCGCAGCATTTTTTTTTTTTTTTTTTGAGACAGGGTCTCACTTTGTTGTCTGGGCTAGAGTGCCGTGGCGTCAGCTAGCTCACAGCAACCTTGAGCTCCTGGGCTCAAGCGATCCTTCTGCCTCAGCCTCCCGAGTAGCTGGGACTACAGGCATGCGCCACCATGCCCGGCTAATTTTTCTCTACATATTTTTACTTGTCCAGCTAATTTCTTTCTATTTTTAGTAGAGACGGGGTCTCGCTCTTGCTCAGGCTGGTCTCGAACTCCTGACCTCAAGCCACCCTCCCGCCTTGGCCTCCCAGAGTGCTAGGATTACGGCGTGAGCCACTGCGCTCAGCCCTCAGCGTGTTTTTAACACGTTTTCCAAAAGGAAATAAGGGTAAATTGTATGTATCTACTTGTAGGCCCCATCATGTGACCTGGCTCAACATTAGCCTTCCTCCTATAGTGAAAAATCTGAATGGTGTGAAAATGAGAAGAATAAATGCTCTATCATTATGTTGTGGCCAATGTTAAGGCATGTGAATTTTGTCTTCATGCAACAAAAGATTAAAACCCAGATATTAAAAAGTAGTGCAGTGTAATGCCTTATCCCTCCATTTCCAGAACGTCAGATGCAAAATATCACATGTAATCGTTGCTTGTAGTTTATTCCTTTGCTTTCCCCTTTTCTCTTTGCATCTTTGTAACAATTTTTTAAAAGTGGAAGCATAATTGTTGTCATGTCAACAGCTGCAGAAATGATTAAGAGGTATGGAAAAGCATAACAGGAATGCCAATAATCTGCTTCCAGCAGTAATACATACTGAACATCGTGCAGGGACAAAAGAGGAGAAAGAAGAAAAGAGAGAGGGGTCTGTCATCTTTAAGAGTTTTGAGACTGAACTTCATTGCTTAATAGGAATGAAAGATCTCACATTTAAACCTGAATCAGAGCTAACGCTCGCTAAAACACTGCATCACCAGCCTTGGAGTCAGGAGAACTGACTTTTTGAGGGACAGTGTTTTAAGAGGAGTTCAGGCTTTTAGAGCCAGGAGACAGAAAATAATTCTAACTCTGCTGGTTGAATGACCTATGGCAAATCAGTTCACCTCTGCCAGACTACATCCACAATTTTATGCATCTAAAAATTTAATATTAATAACTAACTGAAAGTCTCTTGCTGAGGTGAATATGTATTTGTGAATGGTATATTGGTTTTTAAATAGCACTCTGCAAATATAAGCTATTGTTTTGTTGTTGCCATTTGTGAAATATACTAGTTAATTCTATTCAGCTCTATATACCTACGTAGGCTCCTAGTGATGTCTTTTCAATAGTTAAAGATTTATTTATTTATTTATTTCTTAAAGCATGCTAGAGACAGCCCATCAATAGTTAAAGGTTTATGCATAAGATGATTTTCCTAATGGGATTAACTGGACGCTTTTCTTAAACATGTAACCTTGAGTCCACCTTACAAAATAGTGTTTTGATTAGAGCAATACACATAATAAAGGTTACTCTAGTTTCTCAGACATTAAACATCATTCACAAAAGAAACTACTTTTGAAAGAGATGTATTTATGCTGGAAAGAAAGGATTTCTATTTCCAATTATGAATGATTCATTGGTGAAAGCAAACAATAGTCTGTCTGAGAGGCACTGCTATGAGCATCCTTATGTGTAGTTTGCAAGGTTGACGTAGAGGCAAAAATGCCCTGATGGTACCCATGGATGTATATGGATTTTGATAATATTAAAAGGAAATTCTCTTTTAGGCGTCCAAGAAAACTGTATTAAAATACATTTATTAAGGTTAGAGAAAATACCAAAACTACAAAGAGAGTTAAAAAAATTACACTTCTAACCAAAGATGATAATAAAGTAATGTGTTGACATATACTCTACCAGTCTTCTATAATTGCAGTTTATAGAAATTTTATAATTTCTGTAAATACAACCTATAATAATTTTGCATCTTTTTTGCACTTAATATCAGATATACTTTTAAAGAATTTTAAAGGGTGATTGTCTCAAATACATGGAGAAATGTATTTCAGTGGAAAGAATTCAGTGGGCAACAGAGATATCATGAAGAGCCCCAGATATTTTTCATCCCATTGAACAGAAACAAACATGTTCTCATTTAGAATGAGTGGGAATAACCAAAATGATTTAGGCCTCTGTATTTATCTTCCAGTCAAAAAATGTAGTCCAATCTAGCAATAATCACAGGGAACAACAGGAACAAAGAAACTCTCTAAATTAGCAGCAGCGTCATTTCTTCAAAGTACCAAATCCCACCTACTACCAGCTCCGTACTTCAGGCCTAAAATGGATCTCCCTGAAGCACTGACAGAATTTTTTGCCAAGTGGCTGGGATATAAACACCCATTTGGTTGCACAGTGAGACATATGCTGTAAAGAAAACTGGTTCAAAACAGGCAAGTGGGTCTCTATAGAACAAACGAGAGCCCTCGACAACAGCTTCATCTTCAGAGCTTCACGCCTGCGCTTGCCAGGGAGCTCTTTGTTCCCTCTATGGGGAAAGGGGCGCATTGTTTCCTTGATTCCTTACACTAATGAACTGCTATAAATCTGTTTTCGATATTCCAGGGAGCCCTAACTTCAGCTTCTGGGCAATGCTGAGGATGCACCCTATATTCCAGACTCACCTTTTGCAAGGTGTACTCTCAGCACTGTGGGTGATTTCCATGGGAGAATGCTCTATTTACAGAACTACTGTCCCAGCACAATAAAAAAAACCACCTGGAACTACTGTCCCAGCACAATTAAAAAAACCACCTATGAAGACGCGAGAGACTGGGAAAGCTCTCCATTACGCTAACGCAAGCACATGTCAGCCTCCCTCCCCCGCTCCGCAAGAGGGCGTGCAGGAGAGCGCTCACCTGTGAGGAGCGACATGCGGAAAGAACTCATGCAGTCGCAGGAGCAGGGCTTGGAAGGCCCTCCAAAGAGGACATGGGCATCCGCTTCTGGAGCCCAAGAGTGTGCTGTGAGGTCGGACGCGCAGGACGCTGGTTCGCTGACACAGGAGACAGAGCGAAGAAAGGCTCAGCCAGGGACAGTGTCTCCACGCACCCTATTTTCAACCTCAAACGCTGATGCCAAATCCTTCTCTCAGAGAGTACATTTTAAAATGGAATATTTTTAAAACAAGAATATTTTTAAAAGGCCCATTAAATTTTTTCATACACTAAAACGAAGGAAACCGCTCTCCATTGACAGGATGTCCCAATGCAACACAATGATTACCTTCACCTTTAATTCACGGCAGCCAGATTCACAATCCTTGAAGTTGCTTAAATTTAAAAATGCGAATGACAACATAAAATTTATAATGTTGAGGATTTTCCAATTAAATCCCTAGATAGAAATGGAAAAAATACAATAAAATGTCATATTAAAAAAAGCCAAATCTTGAGTTGTGAAGTATCTTTTAAAGGATGTTTCAGCTGGGTGTGGTGGCTCATGCCTATACTCCCAGCACTTTGGAGGTCAAGGCAGGAGGCTCTCTTGAGGCCAGGAATTTGAGACCAACCTGGGCAACATACCAAGACTCCTTCTCTAGAACAAAATAAGAAAAATTAGCCGAGAGTGGTGCCACACATCTGCAGTCCCAGCTACTCGGGAGGCTGAGGCAGGAGGATTGCTTGAGCCCAGGAGTTCGAGGCTGCAGTGAGCTATGATTTTGCCACTGTGCTCCAGCCTGGGCAACAGAGCAAGACCTTGTCTCCCCCCCCACCAAAAAAAAAAAAAAAAAGAAGGAACTGCGGCTTTTATGATTGCTGTGTAAGCTATCTGGATTAGGTAGTCACCCTGATAAATGAAATGGGGTGGGGGATGATTGATTTAGCTTCCGTATTAAAGTGATAAAGTTTATAAAGGGAATAATATGGTTGTTACAAAATCAAATCTTTTCCTCAGATCCTGCCACAGAGGGTAGGAAGTTTTGTCAGTTTGGTTCCCTGATGTATGCCTGGTTCCAATAAATAATACCTATCACATATACATTTGTTCAAAAAATATAGAAAAAAGGAACATATGTGTTTGTGAAACCGTGCCAACTGTGTATACATTGTTACTGAGGTATACAAATAATCTTTGTTTTAAATTTGGGAATGAGGACTTTCAGTGGAATACATCTACAAAACTCACAGAAAGACATTAGTGTCCAGACTTGTACGGCAAGAGAAGAAAAGCCACTGGCAAAGAGCTGACTCACCTGGCCTCGAGATAGTCCTGGAGCAAGCACAGGGCAGAGAAGAACACACCTGAATTCTAATTCCGGCACTCCTGCTACCTGGGTACCTGAGAAGGAAGGTAGCAGCACTCATGGACTGGGCAGAAAATGACAGGTGAAGCCTAATCATATGGATTATATCATCGAATGCCTACAGTCAGCCTTTAAGGTAAATACTTGTTAATATTCCGACACTGCCAATGGGGAAACTATGCAGAGGTTATACAGCTTATCAAAGGGCTCCTGCTTAATGAGCACTGAAATGGGATTTCAGCCTTTCTTTGCATTCTGGTTTTAGAGCCACTGCATAAGAACCACTGTGTTGTATGTACTGTCTCAGAGGAACTTATCCTTCCTGGGCCCCAGTCTGTAAAATGTGGGTAGCTGACTCAATAAAACTAAAGTTCAATGGTTAAGGTTCAAGGTGCTTCAAAATTCTGGTCTTTATCTAAAAAGACTATAGAACCAACAAAGTGAAGAGACAACCAACAGAATGGGAGAAAATATTTGCAAACTATTAATACTTATCTGACAAGGGGTTAATGAGTCAGAACATACAAGAAGCTCCAACAACTCAATAGGAAAAAAATCAAATAATCTGATTAAAAAATAGGCAAAAGTTCTGAATAGACATCTCTCAAAAAAAGATACACACATGGCCAACAGGTATATGAAAAAATGTTCAACATCATTAGTCATCAGAGAAATGTAAACCAAAGCTACAATGGTATAACATCTCACTCCAGTTAAAATGGCTTTTATCAAAAAGACAGGCAATAACCAATGCTGGAGAGGATGTGGAGAAAGGTGAATCCTCATACACTGTTGGGAATGTAAATTAGTGCAACTACTATGGAGAAGAATATGAGGGTTCCTCAAAAAACTAAAAATGGAACTACCATATGATTCAGCAATCCTGCTGCTGGGTATGTATCCAAAAGAAAGGAAATCAGTATGTTGAAGAGACACCTGCACTCCATGTTTACAGCAGCGCTCCTCACAACAGCCAAGATGTGGAATCAACCTAAGTGTCCACAGTAGATGAATGGACAAAGAAAACACAGTACACACACACAATGGAATATTGTTCAGCCATACAGAAGGGTGAAACCCTACCATTTACAACAACATGGATGGAAGTGGAGAACATTATGTTAAGTGAAATAAAAAGCCAGGCACGGAAAGACATATCTTGTATGGTCTCACCAATATGTGGGAAATAAACATTAAGACAATTGATCTCATGGAGATAGGCAGTAGAATGATGGTTACCAGAGGATGGGAACGGTAGTGGGCAAGGGGAGATAAAGGAAGATGGTTAACAGATGCAAAAATATAGTTAGATAGATAGAATGAACAATATTTCATAGTACAACAAAGTGACTACAGTCAACAATGAGTTATGGTATATTTGAATTTCTTTTTAGGCCTATACCTGCTCAGGTGGTTATGGTATATACCTTAAAATAACTAAGAGAGAGGAACTGGAATGCTCCTAACACAAAGCAATAATAAATACTTGGGGTGACGGACACCCAGTGACCCTGATCTGACCAATACACTCCGCATGCCCGTGTCACAGCATCTTATGCACCTTATAAATACAAACTATTAATACTGCGTACCCACAATAAAAACTAAAAATTTAAAATGAAAAAAGTTATAGAAGTTTCACCTCAATAATACCCTATCATTTTGATATTGTTGGTGCATATCAATTTCATAATATTTGAGGTCAGAAAAAAATACTCACGAAATTTTATCACATGGTGGCAAAGCCACAGATAAATTACAGTGTGTCTATAATTACTTGAAACCGTTACAGTACGCAGCATGTTACCACAACAACCAGAGGAAGTGGGGATTCGCTCAGCCTGTGATTCCAGGCCACTGAACACCAGGATTAGACAGATATTTTCACTGAACCTATCCCTGCTTTCATTGGCATTTATGGGTAGCTCACTTGTCAAAGATTATTTTCTAATTGTTTTATGTTCTCTAACTAGCTTCTAATATTGTTTTGGTAAGAACCTCAAACAATACTAGGCAGTGGGATAGAACAGACAGTTACGCTAAATGGATGACTGAAAGAATTCCCTCAGAAGTATCTATACATTGAAATATACCTTATTATGGCTTACTTTCAACCTGTTATTTTAAAATCTAAAACATCACCTATTTTATGCAATAACAATAAAATCCTTATTTGTTGACAACATGCACAAATAAAAGTTTATAAGCTTAAAATATTGAATAGCAGTAACTGTCATGCTTCCCCATAATAAAACTCATTTTAGTAAGGTTTTCATATTACAAAAACTCAAAATAGCTTTATGAGTTGATAAAATAATACCTTTTATCTCAAGATATTAACATATTCTTGTACTGTAAGAGTATAGGATAAAATTTGCTTGGTGATTTAGTATTTGCTGTGTTAAGAAATACTTCTTTTAATATTTTCACTTTAATTTTCTGAAGACTACATAATTACATTTATCAGTAGTTAATTTTTGTTATAAAACATGACGAATAGTTTTGTTGGTGGTAATGTCAGGCAGCTAGTCTGAATTTGTAATAAATAAGGGTTTCATTCGTGATGATTTTTCTCTGATACAACCAAGGGTCAAACAACTCATGCTTCCACAGGAGGAAAAAATGTCTCATATCTGTTGGTTCTGAAAGTGAAGCAAGAGTTTGTGCTGACACAGGGTATCACTAAAATGCCAGGAGGAAACAGAACTGAATTCAGATAGTCCAAACGGAGAGATTTTAAGGAAGGGACACCCCACAGAGGTGTTGGCAGGATCAGGGGGATCAACAGGAGGTGCTGAGAACCCACAGACTGGCAAACCTCCCACCCTCAGGGCAAGACGGGACGATGGGAAGGGACTGTCACCAGAGTGCGGGCTGGAGCCCAAGAGAGAAGGGACCGCTGGGCAGGAGGCACAATCCTGAAAGGGAGATTCCACTGCCAGGGCCTTCGGGTGTCATTCTTCACACTGGGCACGGAAGCCAGAGAGCAGGAAGAAGCATCCTAACCTCTCCCTGCTTCCTCTCTCTGGCCTCCGCTGGTGCCCTCCATTGGCCAAACCCAGCCAGAAGCCAGTTGGTGGGGTCAGCTTCCAGGGGCAGGAATGGGGCCAGGGAGAGCAGAGGTGGGCTCCGTCATGGGAGAGCACACACGTTAGTGAGCCTGATCATTCCCGTGCCTGTCACTGAGGCCTGGCCTGAGAGGAAAGGCCAAGCATGTGCCTCTGACCTAATTTCTAAGTCTGCTAGAAAATATTGCTTGGGGATTTTTCCACTTAAAGAATTTTTTTTAAAAAAGAAAAAACAAAAACCTCTCCCATTTCCCCTGCCTTTCCCTCTCTCCAAACTCCATTTAAATTCATTCCTTCATTTTCTTCTTGATGACACAGAAGTTTGTGGTTCAACAAGTCCTGCAGTTAGCAGACTTTTCTCCAAGACCCCATCCTGAGAGCTCTCCGAGCTGTGGGACGTCTTTATACAACTGTCAATGAATACAAGATCCAGGAAATTCCCCTAAGATCCCTCCTACAGTTAGTGATAACGTGTCCCAAATGTTAATCCAGTCACCCACAGATGATTACAACACTTAACCATTTCTTTGATAAATGCCAAATGCATTTTTAAAAACTTTTTATTGGTAATGATAGTGGGTTTTTTACTTCATGATTTTCAATTTAGGATATTTGTCTAGTATTTTTTTTTTTTTGGAGTAACTACATTGGAATTGAATAAAGATTTTCTTAAAAAAAGTATATGTCTGAAATTCTTGTTTGAATGCTCTCTAATATACTAATTTTGTATGTACAAGTAAGTTTTATATATCTCCTGATTATAGGATAAATGTAAAAACATACAAAGTATAATCAAAGCTACCACTGTGAAGAAGTCTTCTTAGCAGAACTGGAAGAGTCTTAAAGGGAGGTCCTTTAGGTGTGCATCTCTGACGCCTGCTGAAATGAAGACCCGGGGCAGGCGTCATGTGTGGTTCATCTCTGCAGCAGGCACAGGCCCTAAAACAGCATCTTGCACATTACAACACTCCATAAACGTTTGCTGAATTGGCTAAACCTTGGTTTGTCCCCATAATCAACCACCGCAAGCAGCACACAGATAATTACTTCTTGGAAAAATTCCAACTACTGTTTGATGTTACCTATGTGGTTTTTCTCTTAAGAGCAGCTCTGTAGGATTACATTATTTTCTGTTTTTTCTTCCTTTGACCTTAATGTCATCTACTTCAATACCAGCTTCATACTAAATTCCTATCAGCACATACCACAGCAGATTCAAGGCATCGTTTTAAAAATGGTGCCGGCATCTCTTAATTTAGAAGATACACAGTCAGTCTCCCCTTCTGAACACAGCTTAAGAAAATGTGTAATTTGGAATTAACATAAGCGCTAAAGACATTTGAAATATATTCTTTCATTTTTTAAAGATCAAATTCTTTTTTAAACAAAGAATAAAAATGTTACCAACAAACCTGGCTTTCATTAAAACATAATCCTGCATTTCTCTACATTTAATAAAAATGTCCAATTACAAAGTTGATTTTGAAATGTACCTTTTTAAACTTAAACAGCAAAATGTTGCATTTAAAATGAATCAGAATAGGAAAAAAAAAAAGACAGACCCAGGAAGACAGAGGTTTTGGTGAAAGTTAAAATATTATTTCATCCTTTGTACACCTTAGAATCATTCCTGTATTTTATAGTCTAGATCCATGCATTAACTTGAAATGACCTTGACTCTTGAAATCCTAAATTTAACACTCTTCAGAACAAAGTAGCTTTTCTCTTTTGCTTTATGAGCAAATGGACTAAATACTAGGGAATGGGACTGTCTGGGCCTTTGAACCAAGACTAAAGGAGATGAAATCCTGTTTGATATGTATAAACATTAGAGAATCCATTTTGATTTAATAAAAGGATGGCTTTGTTTCATATCCTGTGATACAATATTCCCCTTTTCCTGAAAATGCTCTCTCATTCCAATAATAGAGGGCTGGTTTCTTTCCATGGTGTGGGGTGGAGGGTGAGGGTAGGTAGAGTTGCCATGAATATAATATCTATCAAGATTGCTATTATGTCCATTTCTCAAAATGCACCGTGGCG
The DNA here is from genome assembly GCA_963574885.1 of Lepilemur ruficaudatus. Lineage (NCBI taxonomy): Eukaryota > Metazoa > Chordata > Mammalia > Primates > Lepilemuridae > Lepilemur > Lepilemur ruficaudatus. The sequence continues at coordinate 12,964 of CAUYRT010046948.1, forward strand.
GGAAATTCAGAATGCAGTGAGAGGAAATAAACCTTTGACTTCACCAGAATACAAGGCCACATTTAAACCAGCAGGTAAAGTATAAAACAATAACAGTACAAATTTACTATCTGCAACCTTGCAGTTTCCTAAATCTCTACACTACTTTAAAAGCCTCAGAGAAATGGTTCTATAATGCTTTACTAATATTTCAACACCTGAAAAGCCTTACCAAGTTAAACTCTATAGTCTTACATTTCAGAAATGACCTAACTCAGTCCTTTTTATTTTTCAGACTCTCTCAAATTTTCATTTGTTTTCTTTAATTGATGAATAATGAGAAATTTTAGGTACCTGTCCACAAAGAAATGAAATGCTCATCTTTCTACAAAGCAAAAAAATGAAAAGATAAAAATCAACTTCAGCAGAATATTGCCAAATAAATATTTTAGAATAGAATGTTTCAATTATTTATTTATACTTATCTGGTTCTACTATTTGAACTGCATTTATACTTCAAAGCTGAATCTCAAATAACATCATGTTGGATAGAATCTGACTTCATGTTTAGCTGAGATCTTGAAGACTGAAAAGCACCATGCCAAACACACGTGTTGTTTTGACGACAGCATCAGCCTTTATCACCATTGTGTGTGTGTGTGTGTAAAATAAACGTCTGTTGTTTCCACCTGCCCAGTACCCCTGCCCTAATTTTCTTTTGGAGAACCTTAGTATTCTAGACCATGTGGAGCTAACACCAAACCCCTTTCCAGAGGAAGGTACCCAAATCCCAGTCTGGTCATCCAAACAGTGTATTCTCCATGTTCAGAGAGGGCGAAGTGACTCCAAGCACCCCATATAAAAACATGTCTGGGACTTTTGCTGCAAATATCGAAAAAGAAAGTACTCTCTTTTTCTTGCTAGGACTACGTTGGTACTACTTTCTAAGAGGCTATCATATGGAAACAACTTGTTTGAAAACGAAGCCAAAACTGGAAAACAGATCCTGGTGACACTGATTGACGGATCTAGTCATACCTTAAATGGCAAGACCCACCCCTAGGCTTTTTGTATAAATCAAATAAAACCCTTAAGCCAGTTTGGTTTTGCCACTTGCAGCTAAAAGAATTCTGACTCTAAAAACTTGACAACACTAAAAATAAACCTGACTGCTTTTGAGGTTTCCAATGGATTTTCCTCCTCATATGCCTGATCTTATTTAATCCTCACAATTCACAAAAACACATATCTATTAAACATTAAATTAACATTCATAATATTCTGAACACAGACTATGTAGAAGAGGGATGGGGAAAGCCAGGGGAGTAATTGATCTGAAGTCTCACCTACAGGGGAAGGAATTGGAGGTTACTATCTCGGGGCATTCAATAGGTATCACCAAATGAAAGAACAAACAGCATATGGCAGAGCCAGGAGGCAATCCTTCAACCGATCCTTCACTAATCCCTGGAGGACAAATTAGGAGGCTTTTGCGGTACCTTGGACCAGAGATGATAAGCCCCAAATAGCTAGACTTATGAGAATGGCTCAAACAACAGGACACAGATATGGAGTCGGGTTAGACGTGAGGGTCCCTAGAGTTCTTACATCTAGAAGGGTGCAGCTGATGTCACTGGGATAGGGAAATAAGGAAGAGGCTTAGTTTGGGAGGCAGGGAGGGAGACAGGATATATAAGCAAAGAGGTTCAGTAAGCCCTTAGAATGACAGGGCTTACATCCAAGCGGCTGAGACTGGAAATACAAGATGGAGAATCACTGGCATGCCCAGGGCATACCCAGGGCAGTTCAGGCATGGGTGCTGCCCACCAGAGCACACTGGGAAGAGAAGAGGAAGAGGATGGCCACCATCTCCTCTGGGTAACCTCAGTCCTGCTTGTGAGTGCCATGAAAATAGGCTCCCCTTTCCCTCCATCCCTTGCTCTTGAATGCAGCCTGAGAGGCACTCACAAGGCTCGGTAAATATTTGTGCAATGACTGGCAGTGTGCACCCAGCACTGTGAGCATGGGGTTGATTCTACAAGAGTGTTCCTCCAGGTCCCCTCCACCCAGAAGAACTGCTGGTCTTGGCCGCTACCCTGGATGTGGTCTCATTCAGTCTCACCTCCGAAATTAGTTCATGCTCTCACCTCAGGTGAAATCGCACCTGGCGACGCTTTCTGGAGACGTCTCTGAAAGATCTGTATTGAGAAAATATTTTCATGTCATTTTAATTTAAGGTAAAATTGCTCCCTCTTCCACCCCCCACCCCTGCGCGTTCTCCTGCTCCGCCCACCAGTGACCTCCGTGGGTCTCAGAACAGAGGCGTGGGTCCTTGGTGGGGTCCCCCTTGCAAGAAATTCTTTAAACAGCTACAAATAAGTCTCAAAGAAACAAAGGAGACCTAGAGGCGGAAAGGCGTGGCTGTTGGCGATTCCAAGGCCGGTTCCCCACGTGGGGAGAGCGTAGCCTAGGTGGCCGCAGACCCGCAGCACTAAGCCCAAAGCCAAGGGGCAGCGCGGTCAGCCGGAGCCCCACAGCTCCCCAGGTCCTGGGGCTCGCGCAGCTGAGGCCGCGATTCTGCCCTGGCTTGGCTGAGCACGCTGGATTTGAGGTCGCTGGCGGTGACCAGAGGGCCGAGAACACCGCAGGCAGCATCCCGACTGGGCTCCAGCTGGGCTCTGCAGCGGGACAGATCGCGCCCTCCGATTAGCTGCCCGAGCACCCTGCAGGTCTCAACCTTGCGCACCTGAGCCAGAGCGCGCCCTCTCTCACCGCCTCCGCGCTCTCCTCTCCCTGACACTCAGCGAAGATGTGTTTTTACTTTCACATGTGACTGCGTGTGTGTGTGTGTGTGTGTGTGTGTGTGTGTGTGTGTGTCTGTGTGTAGTTCCAATTCTAACCACGGGGCGAAAATTTCAAGGGTCAAAATTACCCTTGAAAAGTCGCCTATACATCTCAGGATTTGGTGTCCACACTTAAGGCGAGGATAAAGCGTGCCACAAAGGTGCACAGTAAATAAAAAGCATGGGTGCAAAATATAAATTTTAAATGCAAAAGAGAAAAACAGGTGGACGAGCTTGAGAGCGATGCCACGGTCCCTGTCGCGCGCCGCGTGCTGCACACCGAGGGGCACGAAGGCGGGCGCGCCTGTTTCGCTCGTCACCGCAGTCGCGCGCCCGGCAGTACCCGGTACTTGGTACGGATTCAAGGGTCTACCCTAGCAAGGGAGCAAATGCGCAAGGGGACGAGCGAGCGCTGTCCGACCCCCGCGGCCTCTGCGCGTGGCGGCCAAGAGCCGGGGGCCGAGCTCCATCCTCGCGGCCGCGGTGGGGAGCGAGCGGGCGCGGAGACGACCGGCGTGCCGGCCCTGCACGGAGTCGCGACCCGAGTCGCGGCCCGAGTCCCAGCCCAAGCCGCCGCCGAGCCCGCGCCCCGCGGCACCACATGCGCCGGCCCCGCCCCGCCGCGCACGCACGCGCCCCGCGCCCGCCGGCCCCGCCAGGCTCCCCGCGCCCGCGCCCGCGCCCGACCTTCCCCCGCCCGCCGGGGGGCGCTCCCGTCCTCCCACCCGCGCGCGGCGGTGTTGCCCGGCCTGGCGCGCGCCGCCTCCTACCTGAGGGCCGGCGACGATGGAGGCGGCGGCAGGGCCCAGGGCGCGAACCAGTCCCGGGAGCGAGCTAGGAGGCAAGAGAGCGAGCGGCCGCGGAGACCTGGCGGGCGCGGGCACGGGCGCGCGCTCCCTGCCCTCACTCGCAGCCGGCTCCGGCCAAGGCCCAACCCCGCCGCCGCGCGCCGCCTGCCTCGCCGCGCCTAATAACAACGGCGCGCGGGGTCAGGTGGCCGCGCGCGGACAGCGCCGTCATTGGCTGGGCGGGGAGCGCGGCGCGCCAGGATTGGCTGGGGGGCGGAGCCTCAGCCCGCGGGGCGGGGTCGCGGCGGGAGGTGGGAGGACGGGCGGGCAGCGGGGCGGGGCCAGGCTGCTGTCCGCGCCTTTGTGTCCGGCGCGCGCTCTCCGCCGGCTCGGGCTGCAGCGCGGCCGCATCAATAATTCAGAGCGGCGGCAGCGGCGGCGGCGGCGGCGGCGGGTGCGGGCAGGCGGCGGCGGCGGCGGGCAGCAGCGGCACCGGCTATGCATCCAAGTGCAGCTGGGCAGACGCGGCACCCCTGAGGCCCGCGCAGGGCTCTGGGAGCGCAGCGGGGGGACGCTTGTCCCGAGTGTGAGCAGGAGCAGCAGCGTCCGGGTGGCATCGGCAGAGCTGCGCGCGGAGCCGAGGAGGGGGCTGCGGCGCGGGACTGGGCGGGGGGCGGCCGGCGCGAGCAGCCCCGGGCGGGGGGCGGGGGGCGCCGGCTGCGCGATGCTGGGCGCCGTGGAGCTGCTGCTGCTGGGGGCAGCGTGGCTGGCGGGCCCGGCCCGCGGGCAGAACGAGACAGAGCCCATCGTGCTGGAGGGCAAGTGCCTGGTGGTGTGCGACTCCAACCCCGCGTCCGACCCCACGGGTACAGCCCTGGGCATCTCTGTGCGCTCCGGCAGCGCCAAGGTGGCTTTCTCTGCCATCAGGAGCACCAACCACGAGCCGTCCGAGATGAGTAACCGCACCATGATCATCTACTTCGACCAGGTGAGTGCTCCGTCCTCCCAGCATGCACACTGGACTGTGGGGGGTCGATGGAAGGCCGACGCCCCATGCTCTCCAAGGGCCATGCAGAGGCGTGGGGCGGCAGTCCGAGCCCGGCTCCTGTCCACTCCCCTCCGCTCCCGTCTGTCTTGTTGCAGGTGCTAGTGAACATCGGCAGCAACTTTGATTCCGAGCGCAGCACTTTCATCGCCCCGCGTAAAGGGATCTACAGTTTTAACTTCCACGTGGTCAAGGTCTACAACAGACAGACCATCCAGGTCAGCCGCCGCCTGGGACCAGGCCCCGGCCCCCGTAGGGCTGCTGGCCACGGGGGTGGGGCGGGCTGTGAGGAGATGGGAGACAAGTGGCAGCTGCATGTGCTCGGGGCTGCGTGGAGGGACAGATGACGGGCTTCACAGTACTGGGGCTTGGACTGTCCTGTGCTCTCCCTGTCGCCGGCTCCGCGGACCCAGCCCCAGCCTCAGAGACAGTTTTTTGCCTCCCCTTTCTGGGCCCCTTCTAAGAGGTTCCCCAGATTTCCTGCGGGACTCTAGGGACTTCCTGTAACGGCGGCTGTTAGCACCACAGACAGCTGCCGCTTCTGGACGCTTCCCGCGACCCCGCTTTCAGCGCCTCGAACAAGTACCCCCGACCCCTCACTCCTGCTCAGGAGCCTGCAAGGCGGCTTATGTGCTTGTCTTCAGCACCACGGACAAGAGCACCGTTGCCCTCCAACTCGCACCTGCCCCCAGGCCTCCCTTTGGGTATCCACTCTGGGTTTTTTAATTAGCAGTTCTGAGCCCCAGCGGGTGAGGGATGGAGAGAGGAGGGGGCGTAGTGCCGCTCCCTCCCGGCTCCGGCCGCGTCCCAGCCAGTGCTCGCTGGCGCTCCAGGTCCCCAAAGATGTCCACGTTTCCTCTGGGCGCAGACAGAGGCGGAACGCGTGGCTAGGGAGAGGGCTGCCTGGCCCTGGCTGGCGATGCCACCGCAAGGGCAAAATCGGGCGGTGGCGGGCGCAGCTCGAGCTGGGCGGAGTTGGCCGGTGGTTTGGAGATGAAGCGCGGAATGCAGCGGTGCGAGATTTCTGACCAGCTGAAAGCCGGGTCAGCCTTCTCCACTGTCTCCACTGGGAGGGGCCAGGGGTTTTTGTTTTCCGGGGAGCGCCAGGAGCCGAGTTCCCTGACTTTCTCTTTGAGGCTAGAGGAAGCAGGAGAGAGGTCGAAGGTCTCAGGGCTCTAGAGCCACCTATGGGTTTATTAAATCGGGTGACAGCAGAGTAGAGATTCGCTCAGCGCGCTCATCTGAGAAAGCGGAATGAGGGAAACTCCCCTTTTAGGGACAGACCCTTCCTCTCACCCAGATGTGCGGTCTGTCGCCGCCGCTGGACCTGAGCTGCTCGCCCCTCTCCACCCTCGCGTGCGGCCCAGCGCCCCAGCCTTTGCGGCTGTGAGCCGAGCTGCCGAGGCCGCGCCGCCGCCGCGTCCCAGCCGCCTAGGTAGCGCCTCTGAAGCGGCCTTTCTCTTCCTCAGGTGAGCCTCATGTTAAACGGGTGGCCGGTGATTTCAGCCTTCGCTGGTGACCAGGACGTGACTCGGGAGGCCGCCAGCAACGGAGTCCTGATCCAAATGGAGAAAGGCGACCGCGCATACCTCAAGCTGGAGCGGGGGAACTTGATGGGGGGCTGGAAGTACTCGACCTTCTCCGGATTCCTCGTGTTTCCCCTCTGACTGCCTCGTAGCCGAAAGGAGGCAGGGAGAGGGCGAAGGCAGCAGGGGGAGTGAGACAGAGGCCGAAATTAAGAGGGCAAGAAAGCAGCACGACTCGAAACTTCTGTATGTTCTCTAGCTGAATCCGTGAGAAGGTGCGCGCCGGCGGCCGGGCAACTTTGTCCGTTTCCTTATTAAGAGAAGCAAATTCCGCTTAGCTCTGCGCACTCCCGTTTCCAAAAAATAAACTCGCCTCCCCCATTCCAGTTGCAGTAATCAAGAAAGAGACTGCCTTGTCAGTGTTTCTTACTCCCATGTTCATATTTCCTGCCACTTATTTAAAAGAAACTTTGTATTTCACTATATAATGTGAAATCTTTCTCCCTTTCCCCTCTGAATCCTACCTACTGAAATCTAGTATGTCCCCCCTTTAATTTGGAGAGGGGTACATTTTCTTTTTTTGGATGGGGGATTTACTTTTAATTTGGCAAGTATTGCTCTTCTTAAAACACCGCTCAAGTTAATTAGCTGAAGACACTTTGTATCCTGGGCTGCTTGTTAGCCGAGAAAGGACTCACCTTAGTGGTGACTGGTTTAACAAATATATATAAATATATATCATTTGTATATGAAGAACTCTTCCCAGTGGAAACTGGCTGTATTTCCGTATTTCTATGTCCTATTCGGAGTGATCGTGAAATCTAAGGCTGCTTGATGTTCTGATGCTTGTCAATGCCCTCGTGCTCTGTGGCTCCTCCAAATGCCAAGGAGGTTCTTCCGGACGCTTCCTCGTCCTCTGTAACATACGTGTGAATAGCCAAAATTTAATTTTGCTTTAATCCAATAAAGTCGAAGTGGGACTTTTATTTTTCTGAAACAGCTTTCTAAACTCCGCATCTTCCCCAGCTGCGAGGGTGGGGACCGGGGTTGCCAAAGGTCGAGGTTCAGAGGGGCAGGAGACTTGTGAGAAGGCAACCAGAGAAAGGCCGGGTCAGGGCGGAGGCTTTCTCTCGAAAAGCCAGCCCTGCACTTCGTCCTGCGCCAGGCCTGGGGGCCAGCCCTGCACACGCCTGTGCTCACTGCTTTGGCACAAATCTAAGAAATTTGGGGGATATCTTGCTAGGCCAGGCACAGCCGCCGGCCTGGGAGCAAAGGTTCAGTTTTTTTTGTATTCCAAATGCATCAGGAATAATCCCAGTGAGGACCCGAACCAACCTGTCGGGAGCGGGAGCGGCGATGTCCCCATGCTTTCCGTCCCTGGATGTCCCCAACCCTCATCCACTCCGCAGTTCCCAAAGCAGTATGTTTTATACCACCACCTCTGAATCCGGAATCCACCCTCGGAATTACCCAGCGCCCAGGACGTGTGACTGCGCTCATTCACAGGACTTTTGTTATTCAAGAGGTTTGTCTAGGAGTTTTGATTGTATCAGAACATAATGTGAAAGCAAAATTGAAATAAACGACTTCGTTTTAAGTCGGGAAGGCTGACCCAGTCGCTTCAGCAGCAGGGAGTTGGGAGCCTGAAAGCGAGTGGGCGGCCAAGGGCGCAGCGCCCGAGCTGAAGCAGGGGTGGTGGGGCCTGGCAGTTCGGATCCCATTTACAGGCTTTTTCCTGGCCTGAGATTCAGGGATGAATTTAATTATCCCCTGCAGGGTGCGGGGAAGGAGGGAGGTTTCTCTCATTTATTCCTGCTTGTTGGAGTTAGAGATTCATCAGCACGGGGCCTTGGTTGAAACCTGGGCCCTGTTTCTCTTCCCCGCAAAGAGCTCCCCCAACACCACAATGGCTGCGGTCCCTAGGGGGCCAGGTAGGGACTTGGGAGTGAGGGGTGGGCCAGAATGCTTTCCAGCTCCTGCCAGATCCTTTCCCTCCTCCCCAGTCAGTCCACAGGGAAGTGGGGATGAGGGCCTCTAAAAGGAATTTAAAAGAAAACTATCATTTTTATAAAGAGAAACGCTTTCTCCACACGCAGTCTTTCGGTTGAGAAGGGAGGTCCGGAACAGCTGAAGGCTCCGCAGCAAAACTAGCTTGACCAAACAGCTCTGCCGTGCAGAGCCAGCCCTCTGGGAGTGGACACCGCGCACTCGTGCGTGCCCTCGGGGACTGGAGGCTGGCTGGCCACCGGGGTTGGATAGCCACCATTCACGGAAGCAGAGCCTCAATGCCTTGGCACTCACCCGGCTGCTGGTGGTTGGTCACCCCTCTTCCTGAGGACAGGAACCACCGGGGTTCTGGTCCTTCTGGCTGCCTGAGCTGTGGGGCCACCAGGGTGTGTCTAGGCTTAGTGACTTTGGCAAGTCCCCTCTCTGTGTCTCAGTTTGTCCACCTGTATAAAGACAGAGAGAAATCTAAACATCTCCAAGGGGCCCTCCTGCTCAGTGGATCCAGCCATCCTCTGTTCCTGGACCAGAGTCCTGCAGGTTCTTTTGTCTTGGTTAGTGAGTCCTGGCTGCAGCCCGGACTGACCCAGGTGCTAAGTGCAGGCTCCTGAATACTAGGGCTAAGGCTGGGGAGGGCAGGGGAAGCCTGTGCATCCAGGAACCAGGGTCTGGCAGGTGAATACGGTGGGAACAAATTGTCCCCAGGTAGGAAGGAGAGGGGGGAGGTTCTCCCTTGATTCTACTCTGGCTCCAGCTGGCCTCCTTCCTGGGGGAGGGTCCCTGCCTCCCCAAACATCTGAACTTGGTATTGGAGACCCTTCTCAATCTCCACCCTCTTCTTTCTCCACCTGCTGGCCCTTTCCTATGCCCTATGATGAACCTATCTCCCATTGCTCTCTTTCTGCCTCCACTCTCACTGTTTCTTTGAAGTTGAAGTACTCTTTCTCTCCTCCACTTTGCAAAATCCAATTCTGCTGAGGACCTAAGAAGTTAAGCTAAAAGGCTGTCTCCTCTGGGAAGATGTCCTGTTCACACAATATGGGCATTGCTTTCCCCCATCCTCACCCTCCAACCAGGTCTTGTTTGGTGCTGGTTGGGCAGGAAGACATCTGGGGCTGGGCTTCTCTCACTCTGCTATGGATTCCATGGGGTGCTGAGAAAGCACTCAGAAGTGCTAACCTGGTGCTCCTGTACCTGAGGGCTCTGGGGAGATGGGGGGTTCCCTGTCCCCCAAACTGCCCTCATCCTCAGGTCTGAGCCTCCCATTAGCCTGAGTGTGGCTGTACGTTGTTCTCTCCACCGACCTGGAAGTTAGAGGCCTCCCTGGGGCCTGGCATATGGCAATTGGGCCACCTCCCTCACCTCTGGGGTGAAGGTGGGGGGTGAGTCAACCTTCTGAAAATTAGGCTCCAGCTGGAAGGAATCAGAGACCAACTGGTGTGTTGGGGATTGAGAGGGACAGAGAAGAAAGGGCCTGCTGCTCAGTACCAGGGGCTAGAGAGGGAGAAGTCCTGAAGCCCGCACCTCACAGCGGCGTCCTTCAATGCTTAGAGTCCTCTAAGCCCCGGTGTATCTGGGCCCAGACTCCTGCTTTCATCTAAAATAAACCCCTTCAGATCAGAGCCTGCAGGGTTCTGGGACCACCCCTCATTCACCCTCAGCCTCACCTTCAAAGGCTACTCCCCAGCCGGGACACCTTGGTTACTTCCTCCTCTCCTGCCTCAGCATTAAACGTCACCTCCTCCCTCGAGCCTTCCACACCCAGATAGACAGAGTTGTCACCCACTCCTCTTCGGAATGTGGCCTCTCTTACTGCCCTGCCTCCTCCCTCCCCACCCGCACTCCAGATCTCCGAGGGCAGAAGCTGTGTCTTACTCTGCAGCGGCCAGCACCGCAGCCAGGCCTAGGGGTGTGGGGAGGAGAACGCAGGGAGGCTTCTAGGACCCAAGGAGCCCAGACCTGGCTTCTCGGCCTGCGTCCCGGGTTCCAGCAGGCGAGGAGCGGAGGCGATCACTGTCATCTCTGCGGTCTGCGAAGCAGCTCGAGTTGCGCTGGCTCGGGCTCCGGCCCCTCGCTCGCTCGCTCCCCTGCCGCTGCCTCCGCCGTTCGCAGAGCGGAGACCACCTTTCAAGCTGCGCCCGGCGCTAATGCTCAGAGCCTGGCGCATCGGCTCCTAATGAGAACATAATTACCCAGATGGAGAGGGAGCCTTACCCTGTTCCTTAATTGTTGCCTTAAAGGGGTGGTTCTGGGGTGCAGTGTGGGGCGGAGAGAAGGGCCAGGACGCTCCCACCGGCGTAGGTTAGGTCCTGGGGCCCCGCAGACCGAGTGAAAGGCGAAAGACCCTGGGCTGCTGATCGTGCACCCTGCTGGGCTGCTGATTGTACACCCTGCGCTTAGCCTCTGGCTTTGTGTGCGACCTTAGACTACCCTCTCCTCCAATCTGAGCCTTATTTTCCTCAACTCGAAAATGCAACGGGTGGGCTAGAAGTCATCTAGGTTTTCTTCGAAGTGGGCTTACTTTTCTGATCCATTCGTCTTTGAGTCTAAGCCTTCCCCTCCCGGCATCCAGCCACCCACCTCCAGCAGGCACTTAGCCCAGTCCTTGTCGCCCCTACCGACATTCAAACAAAACACTGAAACCTATAACTGACTCTGGGTGAGGCCAGTGGTACCCTGGAACTGAAGGTCAAGCCCGGAGGGGAAGTGCGGTCGCATCTCCCTTTGAGCTCATCCCACGGAGCAAAAAAGGGGTTCCCAGGGGCAATGACCAAGGTCTCTTGATTGGTCTGCACAGGGTCCCTCACTGAAGACAGAGACACATTCTCTCTGAGCCTCTGTGTCCTCACATTTCAAATGGGGACAATGCCTTCACAGCAGGGTGGTTTTGAAGACTGTGCTAAAAGGTATAAAAACTGCTCAGCACTGCCTGACACATAGTAGGTGCTAAGTAAATGTCAGCAACAGTAAGGATTAATGCACACCTGGCATATCACACTATCACAGAAACAGGACACAGGGAACATCTGGGTGGGTCCCAGCCGCATTGAACAGATGGGAAAATTGAAACCAGAGGAGGAAGGGACAGAGCAGGTGGATGTGAATGGTAGACACAGGAAAAGGATCCTGTGTTTTTTATTTTCCCTGCACACTTTTTGCATCCCTGCTCCCCGTCAATCACAGCAGTAGGATATTTTACCCGCTGGTGTTTATATATATGTGCATTGACCACTGGGGCCGACTACTGTCTGTCTGCATGTCTGCATGCTCCCCTGTTAGAGTATGAGGCCTGTTTGCATGTCTGTGTCCTTTTAGAAGGTGAGACCCTCCAAGGTGGGAACTGTGTCCTCCTATTGCTTGGCCTAGTGTCCCCATAGTGCCTGGCACAGAGCAGGTGTCCTGTGATGGTGTCATGAGCTAACCCAAACTGTGCACAATTGCTAGATATAGACACAGCCAAAGAAAGCACCCTTCAGGGGACTTCCTGGACCTCTCATCCCTCCTGCCCCACCCATCCCCCCACCTCACTCACAGGAACGCTGACATGGAAGTGTTCCCAGCCCCTAGGCAGACAGGGAAGCCTTCCCAGTCATCTGTACTTGCTTTTGCCTCATCTTCCCATTTCACTCTGAGCCCAGCCTGTCCCCAGGAAGTCCCAGCTGTGACCCTGAGATGGCAGTGAGCAGGGACAGTGAGGAAGAGGCCAGCATTAGATGTATGGGTTGATGTTTGGATTTGTTGCTAGGCGTCCTCACTGGGAAATGCTTGACTGTGCACAGATGAAGCCGCCTGCACTTCAGAAGGCAGTGAGGAAACAGCACAGCTGATGTCAGAAAGGTGTGCCTTGTAATTATAAGAAGAGGTCTTCCAGTTGTGTGGCCACAGCCCAGAGCCTAGGGAGGTCTTTGTTCCTCTTGCTGAGCTCTGAAGAGTTCAGGGAAGGGATATAGGCTGAGGGACAAGGGATAGACCCCTGCCCGATCTGAACAGGCTCCCACCTGACCTCAGGGCTCTGTTTGAGCTCCACCTCATCAGCAAAGCCCTCTCCAACCCGCACCCATCAGGGTCTTGCACCCTCTGCTGACCGCCTGAACTCTCCTATTCAGATCACAGCCTGCCCACAACTCTGCTGGCCGATAGGTTCCATGAGGATGGAACCCTCACCTGCATGCTCCCTGCAGTGTGCCCAGTGCCTGGCACAGTGTCAGAGACAGGAGATGCTCTTTAAATGTTCCTTGAATGGGTGAGTGAGTGAACACATGAATGTGTGAGCAGTTGGATGGAGGGATTACTAAGATTGCATTGTGAGCATGTTTGCCTGGCCCATCGGATGGTGCACTCTACACAGGTGTCTACCTTATCTGCCTTGTTTATAGTTATATTCTCAGTGCCTAGTGCAGCATCTAGAATACAGTCACGTGAAAAGTATTTCTTGAATGAATGGATGAGGAATAACAGGTACTTTGGAAATGGGACTCACTGGGTTGTGAGACTCTGGAGTGCAGGCCTGGCACTGTGCTCTGCTATAAATCCTCAGTGTTCTCCTGAACAGCCACAGTATCTTAGAATGGAACTGCATGGCACCTGTTGTCTGCAGTTGACCCTAGAGCACACGTTGTTTTTGCATGCTGCTTGCCCACCCCATGGCCAACATAATGGGAGCACCTTAGAGGGTAGTGACCATATTTTATTTTCCTTAAAGAATAGGAACACCCTCCCCTTTCCCCCAGCATCTAATAATGGGATTTGGTATTGGTCGATTGGCTGTTTAATCCAGGATCAAACCATTAAGTCTTCGGCAGTGAGTGGGGATTGACATCCTTAGTGATGGTGGCAGGTACCAATGATCAGCTCGGGCCATCAGTAGGTTTTCCCATGAGCCAGCACACTGGCCAGACGTGAACAGTGGCCGCATGGGGCCTTGACCAATGAGGGGGCTGGCAATTCCTTGCCCATGGCTGGCCACAGGGTCTCTGGGTTTGTGTCCTAGCTGAAAACAGAATGAGCTCTGAAATCCCCTCACAGCTCTGGCTTCTGCTGCAGATCATGGAGGTGAAGGGGGCACAGCGGGTTTCCTCTAAATAAAATCATAGATTCCCCAAATCCTCTACATTCCTCAGACCCAGTGTCCAGCTGGGAGTTCAGCCCAACAAAGAATTCTCTGGAATGCTCTGCTAGCCAGCAGCAACCTGCTTACTCAGGTGAGGCTCAAGAGCCTTTTCTTCCATCGTTAGAAATGACTGCACACTTTCAGGGAAACTTTCAAAGAGGGAAGAGGGAATTACTAACAAAGGAAAGCAACTGGGCATTTTGTTCCTCCTCATTTAAAAGGAAGCTGTGTGCTCTGCCCAGAACTTGTACTGGAAAGACTTTCCTTTGTATTCTGAGAGACTCAAAAATAAACTCCCCAATGTGTACTTCTGCTGAGAAGTTCAGATGATTTTATAATGACTCAGTGGCTCCAAATATGGCATTAAAATGCAGCTGATGAGAAGCCTTCTATTTTACTAACTCATCTTGGCCGAAGTTGGTCAATTTAGGTCTCAGCAATGTTCCAAATGCTCTCTCTCATTCTCTTTTTTTGAAGTTCATTTCAGGTGGATGGATTATTTACTTATTCTGGAGATGCTGAGGCAGAGGGCGTGCTGGCAATACCAATCAAGCTGCGGGCGCGACTCACAGCTCATTCTCACGTGTCGGGAGTGTCTGCTGCTTTTCCTTCCTTCTCCTCTGGGCCCTTGATACTTCCCAAGTGGGCATGAACTTGGCAGGTTTGCCAGCACGGGGGCCTAAACAATCTCCTGCAGCAATATGAGTGGCGATGGTGCTCACTGAGGCCCTGAAGTTTGCAGCTGTTTTCCCTAGTTATCAGAATGTTCCCTGTCTCTGTCATAAAAAGCAGGATCCAGGCTGAGGGCAGAAACAAGGCTGTCCCCCAAGGAGTGACACCACACCACCTCTAAATCCTATGCCATAGAAGTCTATGAGATGCAAGACCCCCAGGAGACAGTTAGGGTCTTCTCTGAGTTTCCAGCTTAAAGTTGTCTGCAGAATCCTGCCTTATAGTAAAGCCCTCTGAAGAGTAGCTCTCAGAGATGTGATATGAGTCTCTTTTGGCTCCTCTTACCCCATTTTCTCCTCAGTAGCCAGAGGGAGCTTCTCAAAACATAAACTAAGCCACACGAATCCTCTGCTTAAAACCAGCCATTGCGAATCTGAACTCCTTACAGTAGCCTGGAAGTCCTCCATGGTCTGACCCCTGCTGACCTCTGCCACCTCTCCTTCTATTGTTTCCTCTCGTGCAAAGTGGCTCCTTCTGGCCGTCTCTGAGCTCTTAGAATACGCCAAGCTGTCTCCTGTCCCAGCACCTCCCTACCTGTTGATCCTTTGGGGGCAAGGGACCCTCCTCCCTCTCCCACTTGCGTGGCAGTTTCCTCCTCCTCTTCTGCACCTCAGCTAAGAGGCCATCTTCGCAGTGAGGCCATCCTGATCCCTCCAGTATTGCGGCACTTCCTCTCCTACCAGCTGAGCTCTGTCACACTGCCCTGTTTCATTTTCCTTACAGTGGTGGGGACCCTTGGAGATGCTCATTTATTTGTTTACTTGTTTACTGTCTCTCTCCCTGCCTGGGGACAGCACCCAGGCTGGCTTGGGCCTCACTTTATTCCCAGGGTTTGGAAGGGAACCTGGAATGGTAGGGGCTCAGTTCATATAGGAAAGACAGAACGGCAAAGCAGCCACCCAGTCCTGCTCCCCAGAGCTCAGGACTTCCGCTCCATCAGAGCAGAGCCATCTCCTCATTGGTCCCTCTCCTTGGCAGCTCAGAAGGAGCTGTGGTCCAGGGAGCCATTAAACCAGCCACCCACCAAGCCACACTCATGCCGAGGGGAAGTAGGCTGGCAGCTCTGGGGTCAAGGAGGAGCCTGGAAAACGGGTCTCATAGCCATACGCTCAATAAATGGGCTTCTCGGTTGTAACATCCGCTGCTGGAATTGCGTAACTCAGCTGAACCGTGTGATTGGGCTGGGGAAAACTGAGGTTAGCTGCGAACTGTTAAATGTTTCCTCTGGAAGTTATCCTGCAAGAGACAGGCACAAACAAGAGAAGAGGAGCAAAGGGACCCGATGGGTCTAGGGCAGAGGTGGAAAGTAGCCAGGATGTCATTCCTGGAACTGTTATGCAACGTGGAGCAGAGGTGGGTGGCAAGGTGGGAACTGGGGAAGGATAGTGAGGGCTCAAGAATCATATGCACAAGAGGGAAGGCAGCTCTGGGACTGTCCCCAAGATGGGAGCAGGCAGCAGAAGGGGCAGAAATAGCAGCAACACAAGTCTAATGTTGTTGAAAAAAGATGTGAGCCCCCAGACTGCAAAATATCTACCGCAGAAATACCCAGGTGGCCTGGAGTTGTCAATGGAAACGTTTATTCGGCCACACTGACCTCACGGTCACGGTGGGCCCTGCACCAGCTCTGCTCTGAAGATCCCACAGAGGGACCAGGCATGGGGGCTGCTGGGGGAGTGTAGTGCAGAGAAGGGTAAGAAATGAGGGTGGGGGCTTGGTTAGGGGGGAATCCCCTCCCTCCCACACCTCCCCAGGCATGGCCACATGCATGGTCTGACTCAGTGTCCATGACCTTTGGACTTTACCCTCTCTGTACGAAACAGTAAAGGCCACTGACTAACAAAACAGACTTTGGAGCTGAGCTGGTTTTGAGACTGACTTTATCACCGTATTCAGGACTCTTGTGGTTTCAGATGCCAGAAACTCAACCCAAACTGGCCTTCACACCACTCTTACAAAAGAATTTACTGGCTCCCAGAACTGAAAACATTGCAAGGGGTCTTAAACTCAGGTACGGCTGAATTCAGGCGCTTCAACGGATCATCAGAAATTTGCCTTTCTGCAGGCCCAGGTTCATTTCTAGGTCCCCTCTGTGGCAAGTTGATTCTAGCAACAGCAGGCTCACATTGTTCTTGCCCACCTTCTCCATTAGGAAAAGAGCAATTTCCCCCCACAGTGCCAGCAAAAGTTCCACAGCTGATGACTACAGAACTGACTTAAGTCATGTGCATTCCCAGAACAATCACTATGGTCAGAGGGGGAAAAAATGAGCTAATTGGCCAGGCATGGAGCCAGGCTGGGAGTGGGGGTGGGAAGAGGTAGCCCAACTGGGAGCAGCTGCCACCAAAGAAAGGGGAATGCATGTAAGGTTAGCTACTTCCTGGCTGTGTGACTTTAGGCAAAGAGCTTAACACCTCTGAGCTTTGGTTTCCTTATCTGTTAAAATGAGTTGAGCAATGATATCTAATTCTATTAGGATTAATGAGGTAATACATACGAACATGGGAACTAAAACTTCCATAGAAGTTCAAATGCAAAGGTTTACACTTTATCGAATGGTGTAACTGGTAATTTAGAGCGCCCTTCTTCACTCACAGCTGTGTCCCAACTATGGCTCGCTCACGTACTAGTGGTCACCTGGTATTTCTTTGCATTGTCACGGAGCCAGCTGACAATGACATGGGCTCCTTTGTATAGACTCCTTTATATAGTTAGTGAACATTAAATGGTAGAATAGTTATTACTATTGTTCCTGAGACAATTTTTGTCAATGCCCATACACCCTGGCATTGTTATTTAATTATATCACAAATGTATCTTTTTTTTCCTCCAAAGAACATAAGCTCCTTATGCCCTAATAATGCTTATTCACACATACAGATCATCAGGAGATCTTGGTAAAAGGAAGATTCTTGTTGTTGGTTGGGTCTGAGATTTTTCCAATACTATCAAACTCCCACGTTATAAGTTTGTAGACCATGCTTGAGTGGCGATGGCATAGGACCATATATACACCACAGTCATTTCCAAATGCCAGTCCACTGATGTATTGTATCAGAATCACCTGGGACTTTTTTTTCTTCTTTAGAAGAGAATTTCCTAGTGGCTCATATAGAAAAGTAAGTATGAGAGACAAAGATCACTGCAGGCATAACTTGGTCATTGGTGTCTTGTCCCTGTGTCTCTCACGCACTCAACTCCCTTCATTTCTCATGGTCACAAAAAAGCTGCAGAAGCTCCAACCTTTTCATTGTCTCTGCTTCAAATCCTCTGTTCCAGAAGTCTCTGCAAAATTCTCATGGTATCAAATTGACTGTGAAGGAGTCTCACGCCAATATCTAAATCCACTTCTATGGAAAGGCAATGTAGACTCTGGTCAGGCCTAAGTCATATCCCCCTCCTGAAGTTAGAGAGTGGAGTCCATATCATTTAAACATCAAGGATTGTGTGTGTGTGCGTGTGTGTAGGAGGATTTCCAAATTAAAAGTGAAAGCACAGAAAGTTGAGAGCCACTCAGCCTCAATGCCAACCCCAGATGCTGATATCTAACTCTCCACTCCACATACTCACGTGGCTAATAGCTTCTCCAATATAACATGTGCATGATGTAGCCCCAGTCTTCTTTCTCCAAAGCTCCTCCTGCCAAAGTCTTTTCTATCTCAGTTAATGGCAACCCCATTCTTCTGGTAGCTCAGACTGGACACCTTGGCATCATTCCGGATCCCTCTTTCTCTCTTATGCCCAAGATCTAATCTATTAGCAAAGTCCTATCAGCTCCACCTTCAAAATGAATCCAACAGTCAGCTGATCCAGGCCACCATCATCTCTCCCTTGGACAATGACAGTCAACTGATTTGTCCCCTGGCTTGCCCTCTTGCTGAGGTGTATCTCTTCTCCCCACAGCAGCCACGGCATGTGTGCTAGATCATGGCGCTCCTCTGCTGAAACTTGCAAATGGCTTTCCTGCTCATTTACAATAAAATATGAACTATTTGTCACGGCCCTTCCTGATCTGTTCTGCACCCCACCCCACCTTGCTACTTCTCTGACCTCACCCACCATCACCTGGGAGCTTGAGTGAAGTGCACCTGCTGGTCCCTACCCCTAAGATTCTGATCCAGTCGCTCTGGGCTGGGCCCAAGCCTCTGTATTTTTATAAGTCCTATGCGTGACTTCAATGTGCAGCCCAGCTCTGTGCACAGTTGCCGCCCACTCCTGGCCTGGGCTATGGCATGGAGCACGTGAATGAACATCTGCCGAGTCAGCAGCTCTTCATTCCCTCTGTCTGTGCATGGTTTTCAGGGTCAAGTGGAATGTGGGAGGGGAACAGGGTTACTTATTATTTCCCATAATGAAATATGATTATGCAAAGATGTTATTTCTGTAAGACTGAGATCATCTGAGAAGTGTAATTAGCATCAGTGTGTTTTACAGGAGAAAGGTGCATCCTGCCCAAGTTGGCTAACACGTTCACTCTCGATAGGATGCCTTGGAGGCAAGGTGGTGACTGCATCCCTCACTCTCTGCCTTGTTGGCGACAGCCCATTGCAGCACACTGCGCTTCTGTCTGGCTTCCACGCAGATAATGAAGGCAGCTTCACAAGAGCCCTTGTACAAACTGTACCTGCTGGAGAGCCTCCCCACCTGACTCTTGTCATTTTAATTTAGCCCTTCACACTGCCAAAGCCACCTTGTCTGCTGTCCCTTCCTACTCATTGCCACTCTTGGATCTGCTTGTTC
The DNA here is from genome assembly GCA_963574885.1 of Lepilemur ruficaudatus. Classification (NCBI taxonomy): domain Eukaryota; kingdom Metazoa; phylum Chordata; class Mammalia; order Primates; family Lepilemuridae; genus Lepilemur; species Lepilemur ruficaudatus. Next base: position 31,731 of record CAUYRT010046948.1, read on the forward strand.
CCTTAAATGTGAGCACCCAGCTTCCTGCCTCCCTCTCCCCTTTCCCTGAGCTGTGCAGCCCCGACCTCGCTGACCTGGTCTTGGAGGCCCCGTTCACCCCCCATTGCCTTCTTGAGATGTCTCAGTGACAGGCACTAGCTCCCTGCTGTCCTCTTTTTGTTAGGATGTTGGCTTAATGTCCAAATGTAAGAAAAGCTGCCACAGGACATCAAAGGCCCTAGTCTATAATCTTCTGATTTGAGGCTCAACTGGGAGTTCTATTAGGACTCTGGTTGCAAGGAACAGAAATTGGCTATTTTCAGCAGAAAAGGAGTTTCTTCATATGCCCTTGGGCAGCTCACAGCATTGAAGTAAAGGCTGAAGATACACCCAAAAAAGACACGGTGGAGAAGGACAGCTCTGGGGTGGGGGCCTAGGGAACAGAAGCTGACAGCAGTCCCTTTGGGATCCCATCTTCAGGTTGCATCGAAGACACTAATTTTCATTCTTATGTCATGAGACTCAATTTAATGTCAATGCAGAGAGGATTCCATGGCGAGCACCTGGGCAACCCAGGCATTTTGATTGTCCAAGGCTGTAGACAACGGAGCCAAGTCAGTCCCTCAAGTTGAAGGGTGGGATGGCAATGTGGGCTCTTGGCCAGGCTGTCTGGGTTTGTGTCCCAGCCCTGCCCTGATCAGCTGTGTAGCTCTCGCCCAGTTACTTTTGTGTGTGTGTGCCTCAGTTTTCCCATCTGAAACATGGAGCTAATAATAACGCCTCCTTCATAGAGTCATGGTGAGGCTTAATTAAATGAATGTGTAAGACACTTGAAACAGTGCCAGGCACAGAGTAGGCACTCAATGAACGTTAGTTTTTCTTAGCAAGATGGAAAATCCAGGGTGTGCATGTGGTGGTGCTGGGTGGTCAAAATGCAGGCGTGCTCCCCCTGGGCTCTGTGCAGGTCCTGTCCCCCAACCTGGCTCAGGTGTCCTCTCCTCCTGCGTGGGTAGTGTCAGGTCAAGAGGAAGGAAGCCTCAGGACTGTCCTGGCCCATCAGTCCCATGAACCAAGAGGGACAAGCAGTACAGATACTGACCAGGGGGCACGGGCTTTAGAGGCAACTAGACCTTGCTCAGATCCTCTCTCTGCTACAAACAGCTTGTGTGACCCAGGCAAGTTGCAGAGCATTTCTGAGCTGTACCGGAAGCAGTATTACAAAAACCTACTTCTTAGAGTGGTAGGAGGGAGGATCCATTCACTCATGTAAAAAAAAGTTATTGCACCCTAAAATGAGCTAGACATAGTCCCAGCTCCTGAGACCACAGCATGCACCAAACAGACGTAGCCCCTTCCCTCGAGCTGATGGGCCTGCCTTAATCCAGCAATCACATCGTGTTGCATAATGACACAGACTTATACATGCCGTGGAGGAAATGCCCACGTAGGGAACTATGAGCTGTCAGGGAGTCTGATTTTGAGCTACGATTTGAAGTTAGGAATTAGCCAGGCCAAGATTGAGGGTGGATGAGAGCATTCCAGACAGAAGGAACAGCACGTGCGAAACCCCTAGGGTGGAAAATGCGGAAGTTGGGGAAGAAAGGAGGTCAAGATGACGCTGGGGAATCACCAGAGCCAGAGGTGAGGGTTTGGGTCTTCGCTCTGAGCGCAGGGGTCCCCGTGCAGGGTTGGAAGCAGAGGAGCGCCATGACTGTCTTTGCATTTGCAGGACACAGACTGGCGCGGGGTAGGGAAAGGTCTGGTGAGGGGAGGGGAGGCAGGCAGACAGCAATGAGGCTGTGATGGGCACCAGGCTCAGGGATAAAGACAGGCGGACCAGGGCCCTGACAGTGGGGTTGGAGAACAGTAGATGGCTTTGAGAGAGATACAGGAGCGGAACCCTTAGAATTTAGTGATCAGTGAGGAGACAGGGCGAGGGGGAGGTGTTGAGGGCCGTTCTCCGATTTCTCTGAGGGTTCTGGTTGTGCTAGGATGCCTTGTCACTCCCTGCAGGAGAACTAAATGGGGAGAGGGGACAGTGGGGCCAGGTGAAGACATGTTGCATTTGAGCGTCCTTTGAGATTTTATCTGTCAATGTCAAATAGACAGCTAGATGTCATTGTTCAGAGGCCAGAGGACAGGCCTGAAGTGGAGGCTTCAACCTGGGCCTTGCTAGCATTCAGGTGGGTCAGGGAGCCATGCTGAGCAGCGCTGGGCTGGCTGATGGGAAACACCAAGACAATCTGGGCAGGGTTCTTAGCAAGTGCTGTCATGACATAAAGACTTAAATGATTGTGCGTGTGCGTGTGCGTGCATGTGCGTGCATGTGTGCGTGCGTGCGTGTGCGTGTGTGTGCATGCGCATGCACAGGCATGTGTGTCCTGCAGCCAAATCTACCCTCTTGAGGCTGCTGCATGACTGGCTTCTGGCAGGGCAGCCTTACCTCATGTTGGGACTTGTTTATTTGATTAGCTCCTCTTGTCACCTAATAAAGGTGAAGAGGCAGAAGGGGCTACATTGTGGTGGGGTGGGGTGGGCGCTGGGGGAGAAGACCAGGCCCTGAGGGTGGTCTTGCTGAGCTTCTTTCACCTGCACCTCAACACACAAACAATTCCGGCCTGACACTGTGATTGAACTTAATTTCTTCCTTTCTAATGCCTTCCCTGGAAGAGTTATGAGCCCAGCTTCTCCTGACAGCACCAGGGGGAGGACGATATTGGCAATGGCATAAAAGCTGGGGAGAGAGGGAAGAGCAAAAGATGGAGCATTTATCCTGAGCAGAGTCCTGGAGCACCAGCCACCTCCAAGTGAGCCAGAGAAACCAAGGGCTTTAAAAATAGAACCTCTTAACTGCTGCAGGTGGGGAAACAATCCAGACTGAAGCCAGCTGACTCTAAGCAACTGATCCCTGTTGAGCCAAAGAGGGCCCTGAGCCCCCGAGAGGAGACGCAGGTAGGGCAGTTGCGCTGGAGGAGAAGGGGCTTAGCTGGACGCTGGTCCAGGAGGCTTGTCTTGGAATGGGCTGTTCCCATGCAAGATACAGTCCACAGGGGACAGACAAGTCTCTTAATGGAGACAGCAGTGTCCCTGGCGCTGGCAACAGGCAGCAGGACAGGCTATTTTGGGAACAGACCAGAACATCTGCATGCAAGCACAGGTTGTTGTCTCCAAAACAGTTCTCGGTGCAATTCCCTGTCTTTCAAATCATGCAGGTTTAGTGCCCTGGGGAGGCTTAGGCTCCGGCGGGGATAGACACGCACAGATGTGGTCAGTGCCACAGCAGAGAGAGGTGTCAAGTCCCATAGGATCTTGGTGGAGGCGGGGCGGGGGAGGCTTTATTTTTCAGATCAGTTTTAGATTTACAGAAAAAGTGATAAGATAGCACAGAAAGTTTCCATATCCCCCCCCCTTAATCAGTTTCCTCTAATATTAACATCTCACATTACTGTGGTACATTTGTCCAATCGATGAGCCAATACTGGTACATTATGATTAACTGAAGTCCATGCTGCTTCAAAATTTCCCTAGTTTTTACCTAATGTCTTTTCTGTCCCAGGACCAGGTCTGGCTACGTTACATTTATCTGTCGTGCTTCCTCAGGCTGCTCACGGCTGTGACGGCGTCTCAGACTTCCCTTGGTTTTGATGACCTTGACAGTTATGAGGAGCGCTGTCAAGTATTTTGTAGGATGCCCCTCTATGAGGATTTATCTAATATATTTCTTATGATTAGAATGGAGTTTGGACTTTTGGGAGGAGGACCACAGAAGTAACGCGCCCTTTTCATCAGATCGTATCAAAGGTGCCTGCCATCAACATGACTTATCACTGTTAACGCTGACCTTCACCTGGCTGAGGTGGCGTTTGCCAGGCTTCTCCACGGTAAAGCGAATCTCCACCCCCCTCCTTCCCGTACTGTATTCTTTGGCAAGAAGTCACTGTGTACAGCCTACATTTAGGGAGAGAGGAGTTATTTTTCCTCTCCTTGAGAGAGCTGAGTACATAAACTATTTTGAGTTCTTCTGCAGGGGAGATTTTTCTCTCTCACATTTATTTGTTTATATCAGCATGGACTCGTGGATATTTATTTTATACATTGGATTACAATGCAATGCTTCTTTATTTTGTTGCTCAAATTGTTCCAGTTTGGGGCATTAGGAGCTCTTTCAGTTAGCTATATTGTCCACGTGACATACCCCCTTCAACGCAGGTTTTGTTTTGTTTTTTAATTTTTTGGCAAGATGTTCCAGGCTTATTTGAGCATTTCCTCATGCAGTCCTGGAGTCAGCCCTTTCTCTGAGGAACGGTGGTTCTTCTTACTGAAGAATGGTATTAGAAGGTATTGGGGATGTCTTTTGCCATGGGTGTCATTGCTTGCAGGACTTCTTAGCAGACAGGACAAGAAAATACGTGTGTATACTAACCCTTGCATCATGTCATAACCCTAACATACCAATAGGTATTTCTATATCCAACCATCTATGTCTCATTAGGTTACAGATGTTAAACCGATGTCCCCAGCTCTAATCCACTACCATGTGGGTCATTCTAGCCTCCTCCCCTTGCTGATCTGTAAATTCCCACTGTCACAGTGAGAAACCTGGCTCCCACCATCCACTATTTCTTACTTATTGTTCAATTCTAGTATAGAGTTTTTAACCTGTACCCATGTAGGAAATGATTTGATCAACTAGAGCACGGTGCTTACGTGAAATTCGTTTTGCCCTTAGTCTTACAGACTCCACTCATTCCCAAAGTTACTTAGGTCAGTATCTTTCCTTCCCACTCCCTTCGCTGAGGTTGCTTCATACATTTCTAATACACTTAAGATTCTCTTGTCACAATCTGTATTCCTTCCTGGGATCCCCCAACCTCCTATTGTTTTTTAAAAGTTGCATATATTTAGGTAAATTCCTACCAACAGTGTACAAGGGCTCCCTCTTCCCCACATCCTCACTAACACCTCTCTTGTGTCTTTTTGATAACAGTCATTCTAACAAGCATGAGGTGGTACCTCATTGTGGTTTTGATTTGCATTTTCTTGATGATTGGTGACACTGAGCACCTTTTCACATACCTGTTGTTTATTTGTATGTCTACTTTTGAGAAATGTCTACTCAGGTATTTTGCCCATTTTTAAATCAAATTATTAATTTTCTTTCTATGGAGTTGAGTTCTTTACATATTTTAGATATTAATCCCTTATCAGATATAAAGCTTGCAAATATTTTCTCTCTTTCTGTAGATTGCCTCTTAATTCTGTTGATTATTTTCTTTGCTGTGCAGAAAGATTTTAGTTTGATGCAATCATATTTGTCTACTTTTGCTTTTGTTACCTATGCTTTTGGGGTCATATCGAAAAATTATTGTCCCAGGCCAATATCATGGAGTGTTCACCCTATGTTTTCTTCTAGTATTTTTATAATTTCAGGTCGTACATTTAAGTCATTCATTGATTTTGTGTTGATTTGTATATATGGTGTGATGTAAGGATCCAATTTCATTCTAGTTTTCCCAGCACCATTTATTGAAAAGACTATCATTTCCCCATTATGTGTTCTTGGCACTTTTGTAGAAGATCAATTGACCATAAATGCGTAGATTTATTTCTGGGCTCTCTATTCTGTTCCAGTGGTCTATGTATCTGTTATTATGCCAGTACCATGCTTTTTTTTTTTTTTTTCTGCAGACCCCCTGTGTGGTCAGCATGCTGTTTTGGTTACTATGGCTTTGTCGTATATTTCAAAGTCAGGTGGTATGATGCCTCCACCTTTATTCTTTCTGCTCAAGAAGATTGCTTTGGCTATTTGGGATCTTTTGTGGTTTCATATGACTTTTAGTTTTTTTAATATTTATGTAATAAATGGCACTAAAATTTTGATAGAGTTTGCATTGAATCTGTAGATCACTTCGGTTAGTATGAACATTCTAACAATATTAATTCTTACAATCCATGAACATGAGATACCATTCCATTTATTTGTGTGTTCTTCAATTTCTTTCATCAATGTCTGATAGTTTTTAGCATACAGATCTACAGATCTTTCATCTTCTGGGTTAAATTTATTCCTAGGTATTTTATTGTTTTTGATGCTATTGCAAATGGGATTTTTAAAAATTTCATTTTCAGGTAGCTCATCATATGTGGAAAAACAACTGATTTTTGTGTGTTGATTTTATATCCTGCTACTTTGCTGAATTCATTTATTAGTCCTAACAGTATTTTGGTAGAATCTTCAGGGGTTTCTATATATCAGATCATGTCATCTGCAAACAATAGATAATTTTACTTCTTCCTTTCTGATTTAAATGCTTTTTATTTCTTTCTCTTGCCTAATTGCTATGAGTAGGACTTCTGTTAGTATGTTGAATAGAAGAAGTTAGAGTGCGTATCTTTGTCTTGTTCATGATCTTAAAAGAAAACTTTTCTGCTTTCACCACTAAGTATGATGTTAGCTGTGGGGTTATTATATACTATATACGGTGTTATGTTGAGGTACATTTCTTCTATTCCTAATTTGTTGAGAGTTTTTTTTTTTATCATGAAAAGATGTTGAATTTTGCCGGATGCTTTCTTTTTTTTTTCAAAATAAAGATGGGGTCTCACTCTGTTGTCTAGCCTGGAGTGCAGTGGCTATTCATAAGTGTGATCATAGTGCACTATAGCCTCAAACCTTCCTCCTGCCTCAGCCTCTCAAGTAGCTGGGACTACAGGCAGATACTTTTCCTGCATCTACTGAGGCGAACATATGATTTTTTCCCCTTCCATTCTGTTAATGTGGTGTATAGCATTTATTGATTTGCATATATTTAACCATCCTTGCATACCAGAAATAAATATCACTTGATTATGGTGTATGACCCTTTTAATGTGCTGTGCATTTAGTTTGCTAATTTTTTTTTTTTTTTTTTTTTTTTAGACCGAGTCTCATTCTGTTACCCAGGCTAGAGTGCTGTGATGTCAGCCTAGTTCACAGGTTTGCTAATATTTTGTTAAGGATTTTTGCATATATGTTCATCAGGGATATTGGCCTGTGATTTCTTTCCTTGTACTGTGTTTGTCTTTAGTATCAGTCAAGCCATTTACTTTTTTAAAAAAGTTTTTTTTACTTGAAAGCATTATTTTGTTCTTATTTTTGACCAATAATAATTGTACATATTTATGGAGTACAATGTGGTATTTCAATACCATGTATACATTGTGTGGAATGATCATATCAAGCTAATTAGCATGTCCATCACCTCAAATGTTTATCATTTCTCTGTGGCAAGAACATTTAGAATCTTCTCTTTTAGCTGCTTTGAGATATTCAGTACATTATAATTTTACTTTTAACCTATATGTGTGTTTATATGTAAAGCGGGTTTCTTTTAGACAACATATAATTTGGCCTTCTTATTTTTAAAAAAATTTTTTGTAGCGATGGGGTCTTGCTATGTTGCCCAGGCTGGTCTCAAACTCTTGGCCTCAGCAATCCTCTCACCAAGGCCTCCCAAGTGTTGGGATTACAAGCATTAGCCACCATGACTGGCCATTTTTAAAAAATTCATTCTGACATTTCTGTCCTTTAATTGGCATACTGACATTCACATTTGAAGTATTTTTCTATCTACCTGGTTTGTAACTGTTTTTTATTCATTACGCTTGTTCTCACCACCCCCCTTCTCGTTCTTCATTCTCTGGTTTTAATTAAGCATTATATATGGTTTTATTTTCTATTCTCTCTTTACATATCAATTATACTTCTTTTAAAAAAATTTTAGTGGTTTCCTTAGAGTTTGCAATATACATTTACAACTAATTGAGTGTACTTTCAAATAACATTATACTACTCCACAGGTAGTACATCCACCTTATCATAGGATATACCCAATTTCTCACACCCATCTCTTACAAAATTGCTGTCATTAATTGCACCTATCCATATGCTATAAACACACAGTTGTTACTATTATTGCTTTGAACAAATATATTTATTAGATTAATTAAGAATAAGAATAAAAGATTTTATTTTACTTTTATTTATTCTTTCTCTGATGCTTTCCCTTTTATCACACAAATATGAGTTCCTGAGCTACATAATTTTCCTTGTTCCTGAAGGACTTCTTTTAACATCTCTTATAGGGCAGGTCTGGTGGTGATGAATTCTCCCAGTTTTTGTTTTTCAGAGGTCTCTGTTTTCTCTTCACTTTCGGAGACTGATTTTGCTGGATATAGAATTCTAGGTTGGTTTTTTTTTCCTTTGAACGCTTTAAATATTTCACTCCATTCTCTTGTTGCTTACACGGTTTCTGATGAGAAGTCCACTGTAATTCTGATGCCTGCTCCTCTATAGGTAATGCATTTGTTTTTCTTTGAATTCTTTCAACATTTTCTCTTTGTCTTTGGTTTTCCAAAGTTTGGGTATGATATTCCTAGGTGTAGAGTGTTTGGTATTTATCCTATTTGGTGTTCCTCTGAACTTTCAAGGTCTGTAGTTTTGTGCTTGTCATTAATTTTGGAAAGTTCTTGGCCACTATTACTTCAAATATTTTTCTGCTCCAGTCTGTCTTCTGGTATTCAAATTCTGTGTATGTTAAACCTTTTGAAATTATTTCACAGTTATTGGATATTCTGCTCTGTTTTTTCCCCCGTTCTTTTTGCTCTTGTATTCCAGTCTGTGAAATTTCTATTGACATGCCTTCAAGCTTGCTGATTCTTTCCTCGTCCATGTCCAGTCTACTGATGAGTGCATCCGAGGCATTCTTCCCCTCTGTTAACAGTGTTTTTTATTTCTAGCATCTCCTTTGGATTCTTTCTAAGAGTTTTCATCTCTCTGTTTACATTTCTCATCTGTTATTGCATGTTTTCTACTTTTTCCTTTAGAGATCTTAACATATTAATTGTAGTTATTTTAAATTTAGATAATTCTAAAATCTATGTCATATCCAAGTATAGTACCGATACTTGCTTTGTCTCCTCAGACTGTGTTTTTTCTGCCTTTTAACATGTCTTATAATTTTTTGTTGGAAGCTAGACATGATATATAGGGTGATAGAAACTGAGGAAAGTAGGTGAGGTTTTATATTAATCTGGCTAGGTATTGGTCTGTGTTTAATGTTTGCTATAGCCATTGGCACTAAGGACTTCAAATTCCTCTAATGTCCTTGTTTTTGTCTCTCCGTATGTCTTTGGTTTTTTTCTAAAGTTTACTTCTGAAATAAATAGAGTCTGAGCCTTGCAGCTGTTCCACTGTAGTCCTATTATTGTGGTGGTATGGTGTGGGGGAGGAAAGGCAATCTATAATCTTAGGATTAAATCTTAGTGTTTTAATGGGTCTGGGTCCCTAGGCTGTGACCTTCACGAGTGTTTTTTATCCCCCCACCTTCCTGCTGCCCTTAGGTGAGATAGAGAGGCTAGAAGGGGCTGAGGTTGCCTAACTGCTCTTCTATCTCTGTGAGATAAGGCTCTGATAAAGTCTTTTTCATGGGAGAGTAGGCCTTCGTTATGGAGAGCACACTGGGCATATTTCAAAATGGTTGCTTTTCCTCTCAAGGGATTTTTCTTGACTCTTCACCATGAGAATTTGGGGGAGGTTCCTGGCAGGAAAACTCATGAAAGCGTGGGAGTGCTTCTGAGACTGTGGCCCTCATGATTTTCTAACTCTCAGTCTAGTCCCCACTCAACCTCCAGTAATTCAGCAAAATCCCTATTTAAGTGACCTACCGGCTGCAGGGGCTTGTGCTCCATGCAAGCTGATCAGACTGTTTCTCTGTATTTGCTGTCTGTCCAGATTTCGGGATGTCACTGCCTGGCAACCTCAGTTCTCTAATGGGTCTGAGAAAAGTCATTAGTTTTCAGTTTGCTCAGCACTTTCTGTTGTTGTAAGGATGACAGTGATGATTTCCAAGCTCTTCACATGTCAGAACTTAAACCAGAAGCTCAGGAGGTGACTTTGGACCCGGCTCCGGAAGGACGAGCATAAAGTCTCCAATAGACAAGCCCACCCTCAGCACCCTGCGGCCTGCTATCGGCACTGAGGCTGGTGACGAGACCTTCCTTCTCCCTCCCAGCGTCCGCACCTCAGGGCGATCGGGGCCACCGTGCAGACCCGGTTCCCTGGGCAGTGTCTTTCCTCCTCTTACTCTCCCAGTTACGGCGCGGGAATTCACCTGCAAATGACAGTCGTGTCAGCGTAGGCCTTGGTTGTGTTTTGACCACCTAGTCCCCCCTTGCTCCCCCTTTGGCAGCAGCTCTCTATTTTCCCCTAGAGGTGCTCCCCCGGCCCAGCGGCGATCTGCGGCTCCAGGCGAAGCCAATTCATGCTCTGCGCCAGGCTTGTGCCTCCGGCCCGGCCGGGATTGTATCAGGAATGTTCCCGGTCCCAGTGGAGCCGATGGGATGGGAGAGGATGTCCTCGCGCTATCCGCGAGCATTTGGGATCAGAAGGGAGGGGCTCGCTGACAGTCCCGACGACTGGGGGAAAGTGCTTCGAGCACTGCAGACGAGGCCACGTCCCAGTGACATTGCTTGAGCTTCTGCTTCTAGCTGCGCCTGAAAATTCTTCCATTTGTGAACTTTTCACGCACAGGATCCTTCTGTCTCAGAATTCCCTTTTTGTTTAAGCTGTGGGCTGGGTTTGCTTTTGCTGCCTACCAAAACCCAGTTCAGAGTGCAGTAGAAATCTGTCAGTAAACACCGTTAGGCCGGAGAACAACGCCTGAACTCAGGAGAGCTTACTTTAATAGAAGAATTCCAGACCTCCTAAAGGGAGCTACAATTCAAGTCCCACCAAACATGTGCCCACACCGGGGTGGTTGTGCCCCAGTATATATGGTAGTGGGGTGTGGACTCGTTCACCATGGCCTTTTTTTTTTTTTTTTTTGCCTTCCCTATTAACTGCTGTTTACCCAGAGTTTACCGGACAGTTTTCTCAGTATCTGATTCTGGGTGGGCCATTCTTGCATAGCATCTGGAGATGTGTAAGACTCTTCCTTGAAGATGAGACTACCTTTCCCTGTCATTTTATATCCTCAGCTTCTTCAGCACAGATCCCCGTTTAGTGTGGGGATAGTCAGCCTACCCTTGCAGCTTGTACTCTGAGGGAGCCAACTAGAGCTATATATGCTCACAGGCTTGCCAGGGGCCTTGAAGTGGGTGAAGAGCAAGGTCATGGTGGCTCCTGCCTCACCCAAGTCAGATGACGAGAGAGGGATTAAACAAGGATATATACTTTCAGAGTTCCAGTTGGCAACTTAGAGATCATTAACCCAGGAGCTGGCAAACTTCAGGCCAAATCCAGCCCATCACCTGTTTTTGTAAATGGTTGAAAAAAATTAAAAGAAGAATAATTTTCATGATAGGTGAAAATTATATGAAAATCAAATTTCAGTGTTCATAAATAAAGTTTTAAGGACAGGCACAGTAGTTCATGCCTGTAATCCTAGCACTTTGGGAGGCTGAGGTGGAGGACGGCTTGAGTCCAGGACTCCGGGACCACCCGGAGCAACACAGTGAGACCCTGTCTCGAAATAAAATAGAAGAATTAGCCCGGCATGGTGGCGCATGCCTGTAGTTTCAGCTACTCAGGAGGCTGAGCCAGGAGTCTTGCTGGAGCCCAGGAGGTTGAGGTTGCAATGAGCCCTGATGAAGTCATTGCACTCTAGCCCTGGCAAGAGATGAGACCTTGTCTCTAAATATTGATAAATAAATAAAGTTTTACTGTAACACAGTCATACTCGTTCATTAACATATTATCTATGGCTACTTTCACACTACAGTGGCAGGGTTGAGTAGCTGCAACAGAGACCATATGGTCTGCAAGGCCCAAAATATTTACCATTAGGTCCTTTACAGAAAAAGTTTGCCAACCCTGGTTTAAATAAATGAATGAGAGATACAAGTATCAACATGGACAAGTCTCAAAAGCATGATGTTGAGTGATAAAATCAAGTTTCAGAATGAAGAGTACAATGGTAGCATTTAAGTAAGATTAACACGTGACCTGAGATTATATAGCAGATACGTATGATCTATGACCTATTAATGCCACAAAGTGTAAGAGCACGAACAGGAGCCATGCACGCCAGCTTCCAGTAGTGGTTGCCTTGGGGAGGACAAGCGATCTGAAAGAATACAGAACAGACCTAACCTATTTCTGTGATATTTTATGTCTTGAAAGCAAAAAGGCTCTGAAATAAATATTGCAAAGCAGTAAGATTTGTTAAAGCCAAGGGTAGATACACAAGTGTTCATCATGTTCGTTTTAATCTTTTTCCTGCAGGTTTGAAATATACTAAAAAATATTTATAAGAAAATATAACAAATACTTCAAATGTATAACTTCATGAATATTACAAGTCAGGGAGAAAAGTGAACTGATTTAAGATCAGTTTAATAAAAATATTTAGTATATGTAGTGGGCTGAAGAGTGTCCTCCAGAAAGATATGTCCAAGTCCTAACCACCAGTAGCTGTGAATGTGACCTTATTTAGAAATGAGGTTTTTACACTTGTAATTAAGGATCTTGAAATGATGTCCTACTGGATTTAGGGTGCGCCTAAATGGTGTTGTTAGGGAGGAAGACAGGACACAGAGAGAGGACATCTGGCAGTTATTGTACGAGGCATTGTGAATACAATCTCTTGTCTGAAAGTTTGAATTAAATGGACAAGGACTGTAAATTATATACCATAAACTGTATACTGTATATAATATGTTCAGTAGGTTGGGCTCTTAATCCAATATGACTGCTATCCTTATAAGAAGAGGACAGGAGGTGCAGAGGAGAAGGACAAGTGACGATGGAGGCTACCGGCACCTGGAGGTGAAGGACGCCTGGCACCACCTGAAGGAGGTGAGGAAGGAATCTCCCTTAGAGCCTTCAGAGAGGGCACAGCCCTGCTGACAACTTGATTTCAGACTTCTGGAGTCCAGAACTGTGAGAGAATACATTTCTGTTTCAACCACCCAGTTGGTGGTAGTTTGCTATGGCAGTCCTAGGAAAGTAACCCAGTAAATAACACACAATCTGTCTGTGGACATGGCAAGCATTCTGTACTGAGTGCCTTAGTGACTGACTTTTGGGAACACTGATTCAGCCCAGTGATACTGTTCCAGAGATGGAAGGCTGGCCCAAGAGTACACAGCTGGGTGGCGGCAGAACTAGAATTCAGTCCAGGAATAACGGTTCACTGACTTGCTAATTTTTCTCTCTGCTATGGACAAATGCATACCAGGTCTCCCGCGGCCACCACTCATAAAATGGAAGGAAATTCCCTCACGGCCATCTGGCCTGTCTTCCAAAGAGAGGGCATGGGTGCATCCAAGTGTCTCTCAGAGGCAACCCCTACATTGACCACCCCACAACAGCTATTTTGCTGCCTGGCAACTTTTTCCATTCCTACCCAAATGTGTTCCAAACAGCAGATGGATCAACCCCCCACCCACAGCAGGACATGGCACCGAGCCTCTTCTCTCTGTCTTTAGTCAGCTCAGGCTGCCCTAACAAAGTACCACAGATGGGGTGTCTTCACAGAAATTTATTTCTCACAGTCCTGGAGGCTGGAAGTCAAGATCAAGGTGTCTACAGATTTGATACCTTCTGAGGCCTCTCTCCTTGGCTTGCAGATAGATGGTCACCTTCTTACTGTGTCCTCATACGCTTGGTGTCTTTTTTCTTCTTATGAGGACACCAGTCCTATTGGATTAGGGCTCCACCCTCATGACCTCATTTAATTACCTCCCCGAAGATCATAGCTCCAAACAAGTCACTTTAGGGGTTACAGCTTCAACATAAGAATTTCAGGGGGACAAAATTCTGTCCATCACACCATCCTTCAGCCAGTCCCAGCAATTTCTCTTAATTCCAGATAGATTTTAATTGCCTTGGTGGAGTGTCGATCAGAAGTTCTAGGGATGAAAACACTGCCCAGCAAACACTGGTCAAGCACCTTCTCTGTACCAGCTGCTGCACTCGGTCAACAGGACCCACCCACCCTGAGACAAGAGCCCATCCAGGAGGGCAAACGACAGTGGGACTGGCCTGCTGCTGGGCAGTCTGTTCCACCGGAACCCCTTCCCTCTCAAGCCCCTCCCTCTCCTGTTGTTCACGTCCAGGTTCCTGTCTCCTGGAAATGCCCCATGTACTGCTGTACCTCACAACTGCCCATCCCAGGCTGCCCTTAACTACCAATCCCTGGGAAAAGTGATTCTGGATGGGTGACAAACTGTTCAGGGAACTACCTCTGCCTGGGGCACAGCCAAAGGAGCAAAACCCCAATGGTGGAAATTGAGGCATTGAAGAGGTCCTGCTTCGAAGACTCTTTCTGTTGTTCCTCTCATTGTGCTGGGAAGGTGTTACTCTTCTCCCAGGTTCTTACAGGGCGGGGGCTGGGCGGCACTGGAGAGGTAGAGACACAGCTTAATGGAAGGCCACCAGTAAGGACTGGGCCTTAATGCTGGCTGACATTGGCCCTGAGGTGTTACATAACTTTGGACAAAACCAGGTTCCCCTTCCCAGGCCTCAGTTTCCCTACCTGCGCAATAGAAAGGACATTCCTCCGGGGACAATGAAAATGAATACTGTAACAGGCAGAAAGTGTTTTAGATGGAAAACGCCATAAAATAAATTCAAGGTGTTATTATTTTAAGGCACAAAATCAGAACTTATAAAAACCAGGCATAAAAATGTCCTGGTGGATATATTTTCATTCTGGAGAAAATTAATGGCTGTATCTCGGGCTTGAATTTTCCATAGAGTCAGTCCGGGAAGTTCCCTTAGAAAGGTACATTCCTACCCCTCCTGGTGGGGAGTCTGAGGCCCAGAGAGGGAAGGGACTTGCTCAGGGTCACACAGCAGGTTGGGGACTCAGTTGGCATCGGTACTGAGCAGTCCTGATGCTTTCTCCTTCATTCCATTCTTCCTTTTCGTGAGCATGGCAGAGTGGGTGGCTCGATCCTGTGAACCATCTGGGAGTAAGAACCGTCTCTGAGGCTTGCGGGAGCCGCCTCAGCATTTGGACGCCTCAGGCCCTGGCGGAGGCCTCTGGCATGCAGATCCGGGGACTCTCGGAGGAGCTCTCTGCTGTGATTGCTGACCTCAGCGCCGCAGCGCTACGGGCTGGCTCGACCCAGAAACTCTGCGGGCCTGGGCTCCCCTCGCTGGGATGGCTCTGTACAGTTTGGCTTGGTCTGGTTTGAGTGCAGAGGTAATTGCAATATATTGAGGTTTGGTATTGTAATAAAAATAGGGGCCATTACAGCTACCATTTATGTCATTAGTATTTAGTGGTGGTGTGTTGCAGCTTTTTTAGTGCTCATAAAACTGTCGCTGCTTGCAGATATGTCACGGCGCTGATATAAATTTAAAGGGTTGGAAATCCATAAGTCATAAAAACTAGATAGTAAATAGCAACAGAACAGGATGGACAAGAACTGTTGCATTAGGCATGCAAATGCTTATGGATTTGCATGTCTAGTGCTTACATTAGCATAATGAGAAGCACATTTACATTACAAATGGACTTGATTAACTAAGCCCTGTAAATAAAGTCCACAGGGCCTAAATAGAGGGTTTTTGGGCACCAGAGGAGGGATTGTTACAAGACCCAAATGGCAAGTAGAGTCATTTCTTGATTCTTCTCTAGTGGTGTTGGCTTAGTAGAGAAGTCTTCAGAATCACTGATAATGGCCACATGGCAATGGATTTGGCCTCATTTGATGTAATAATAATGGTTAACATGTATTGAGTGCTTACTATGAACTAGCTACTATTTAAACATTTTATATGTGTTAGCTCACTAAACCCTCACAAAAGCACTCTTATTATTCCAGTATTACAGACTAAGGAAGCTAGGGTACAGACAGAACAAGGGAGTTATCAAAGCCCAACTGTTAATGAATGTAGAACTGGGCTACAACCCAGGCAGCCTGTACCTTAACCACTGCACAGCTGCCTCTGACTCAGTTCATGCATGCAAGCAACTAATAGTAAGCACCTACTACAGGCCCCATGCTGCTGCTAAGGATATAAAGATAAGTAAGATAAAGTCTCTCTCCTTAAAAAGCTCATGTAGTCAAGTAGAGAAATGGAGAAAAAAGCAAAAACCCCCACATCATGCTCGGGGAGCTCCAGGAAGAATACTTAACCTCTAAGCAAAGTGGGGCAAAGAAGGCTGCTCAGAGCAAGTCCCCCTGAAATTGGGCCTGGAGAGACGCAGGAGCCGGCAGGTGAGAGAGAAGAGAATTAGGGCACTTGCTCAGGGAGCAGAAAGTGCAGGGGCCCTGGAAATGGGAAGTGCTGCGTGTGTCCTCAGCTCCCAGGTCGTCCTACACCCGAGCGTGGGAGTGAGGGGTACACAGGAACGGGAGGCAGAGGCAGAAGCAGGAAGACTTGCAGAGGCCAACCAAGCATCTGGTCCCATGGCCTTCTCCAAACAGAAGCCTCTTTCCAGATTAGGCACTAAGACTTGCATTTTTAATACCAATTCTCCATCACAAATTCCTGAGCCAAACCCTATCCCAAAGTTCTGTGCCTTTCCTGTCATTTTGTAGGTCGGTAAACTCCCAGAATTGCTCAGGATGTCACGGCCATTCAGATTGGTCCTTTCAGGATGCATGAATCCTTCCACAAGCTCCTTGTCACTGGTGGGTTGTTTAGCTTCTGCCTGAGGAGTTGGGCAGGAGGGGAATGTAAACTGGTTTATTCTGGGAGCCCAGCTGGATGAGAGGTCCAGGGAGTACCCAACATTTCAGAGTGCCTTCCATCAAAATGTATCTGTCCCATGAGCTCTCCTTGCGTGAACAGTTCCTAATTGTAAATATACTACCAGTCACAGGTACATTTGAATAGAAGCCTCCCATAAATGATTTTTTTTATGGTTGTGGGAAAAATGCGGCAAACAGCCTGGGGATTGCTGAGCGCTGAGACCCTCTCTGAATCAGGTCTGCTTTGATTTTTCTTTGCGCCTCCAGGTAACACACAGTTATAGATTGTTTTAGGCTGACTCTTCCATGGGGCCAGGAATAGTGGTCATCTTCTCCACTGTGTGGAACCTCTCATTTCTGTGGATGGTGGCTCTGGGGCCTTCACTGAGCAGGTGGCAATTGTCATCCTGAAGTGGGCAGCATTTGCTGTGTGAGGATGCTGGTCCTGGGGCTGCGACCTCACATGAGGGGCAGAAGGAAGGCCTCTGGGAGCGACGATTGATGGGCGCTGCAGAATCCACAAAGCATCAGGGAGGGACGAGGCAAAAATTCTCAGGCAGAGCCTTTTAATAGAAAAAGCAGCAGCTGTGTGGAGAATCCACAGCGTGCTGGTGCTCCGCAGTGAAATGTTTTCTCCCTGGACCTCCCCTCCCTTCCTGGAGAACTCTGGCTAGAGCCTGTCTGGTTTCCCTCTTCTTCCCACAGCGAAGCCAGTCAGGATAAAGTTTGCCACACTTTTGGCTGGTTCCACCTTCAGTTAGCCGGGAGCTGCTTGGAAATTCCTTTTCATAGCTGGGAGAAAAGCTGGGTTTTGGACCAAGGGTCCTAAGAAACAGAGAGCTCCTGCCTAGCCCTGTAAACAGCACAGCCATTGGCTCCCAGCATCCACTCGCATGGGGTCTCAGGACTTCCAAGTCTCCGGCAGCTGGGTCTTCCCAAGAGCAGCAGGGCACTGTCTCCTCTGAACTGCCTCCTCCTCTGCTCTGGGCCACCGGCGCAGCTGCAGAGCTGGGTCTGTGTCCTGTGGACTTTGAGCTAGACCAGTGCTGGGGGATGTCTCCCTAGGTTCTCTGCTTCTTGGAGGTGCTGTACCTGTGGTCCAGTTCCTGATGTGCAGTTCGTGACAGTGTAACAGTGTGCAAGGTGACATTTTATTAGTATACACATGTATGTGCATATTTGTCTTTTTTTGTGGATGTATGTGCATTAGTTTCTATGGATATGTCTGTGTACACATAGAGCTTGCTCTGGGTAAGTGTATATGTGTGCATGTTTGTGTATCTCTGCAGATTTGTGTATGTGTGTGCGGGTACCTATGTCCATGAACATGTTTCTATGTGTGTATGTGCATCCATACACACCTGTATTTGCAGGTGTGTCTGTGTATGTAGACATCTGGAAATGCTGAGGAGCGTTAGGCAGGTGTTTGTGGCAGGGCTAAGAGCTGACACTGTAGTGTCTTCCTTGGAATTGCAGAGCCTCCAAGGACAAAATTCTCCCCATAGGAAGGATCAGTCCGAGTTGCCAGCTGGGCAGTAAAATCCCTTTTATGTTACCCAAAGTACTTGTCCCAGACACCGTCCCTGGCTTGGCAATCTGGGAGATGATAGATGTGGAAAACTATTGTAGGAGCTAAGGGGGCTACAGACACAGGACAGGGGAGCCAGGCTCCCCTCTCCCCTCTAACCCTAAAGCAGGATCCCTGGGGGAAGGGGAAATCAGCGGTAGCAAGCCCTCAGTAAGCTAAGTCGTACAGGTATGCCTGTTTGATTCTCACAGCAGCTCCAGGAGGGTTATTAGTCCCAATTTCCAGATGAACACATGAAGGTGCAGTGAGTTTAAGTAACTTGCCGGGATTGGAGGCAGGCAGGATGGCAGGCAGGAAGACTCCCTTATGCACGGAGTCTTCTGGAATGGGCCACACAGCTCTGAGATTTCTTGTTGCCAGTGACTAGAGGTCATTCCTGACCAAAAGTTCAACCCAGTGACGATTTTTCTTGCTATTTTCCCCTTCCCTCCTCGTTCTTCTCTTTGCTCTGAAGGTGTCCACACCCATCCGTCAACACCTGGAGCTGCTTACAGGGGCACTGCCACAGTTAGAGCTTGTCCTCCCAGCACCAGCTCAGCTCCCAATCTTTCACCTGCCTCAGAGCTGCCTGTGCTGGTGGCTGCTCTCTCGCTGACCTGCTGTCTGCTTCCCAAGGTGTTTCCATCCTGAGCAAATTAATCAGTGCTAAGGTGAGGATGGGCACTAATGAAATTAAACATCTCACTTCCCCAGGACAGAATGCAGGAGCTGTAAATTCACTGCAAGTTCACAAAATCCAGCCTCCTCTCTTCAGGCTCAAAGAAGGGGAAGGACCTGCCCAAGTTACGTGGCTAGCAGTATGTTGTATTGGCCTTGAACTCAAGTCTTGTAGTTTCAAACCCAATACTTCTCTATTTCACCAACTTCTGGTTTATAGTTAATGCCAAGGAAATGTGATGATGGTGGCAGCCTCGGGCATTGAGACTGGTCAGTGGTGGAGAGAGTTGGGTTATGCTTTAGGTCTCTACCCACGTGAACAGAGCTGACTTTCTGAAGTATTGGAACAGGAGCCCTCCTGAATGGATTCAACGTGACAGCTTGCCTTCTCCTGGGTGCTTGTCTAAGATCATGACAACCTCAACCTGAGGTGTAACTTTTTGCATAAGTGTAAGATAACCACAAGTATCAGCCACCCAAGCATCAATATCCTTTTAAGGATGAGATACAGGAAAAAGAGGACAAAAGATAATTTTTATTGTGACATTTGTCTAAATATTTGGTGTAGACCCCCTGTCTGGAACATCCGAGGTAGAGGGCCAGCGTGAGACAGGGAGAAAGTAAGCAGGTGAGTTTTAGCTGCCATGTACACGCAGCCTAAGCCCTCAGTAGGCGGGCCTACCACAGCGTGAAGCTGCTCCGTAGCTGTCCTTGCCATGTTTAAATAATCACGGGCTCTGAATTCCCTGGTTAGAAGTCTCCTTGATTCTTTTTACGGGTTGCACATCTTAAAATGCATGGCACAAACAGCAAGAATTCTCAAACCCTGATCGTGGGGCAAGGAAGCGGGCATCTTCCCACAGCGGATTCTCTTCCAGGCTTCTAGGGGCTCGAGGACGCCAGGTGGTTCCTGTGCCATCAGCCTTAAGATTTGCCCATCTCCAACAAACGCATGCACTGCTTAAAATGAGTTTCCAAATGTGTGTTTGGGCTGGATTTACGTCTGGGTTGCTGCATATTAAATGCTGATTATCAAAAACATTTGCATGGTGCTTTAACAACGATAGATTATATATCTGTTACCTAAGTCTTAGCGAAGGCTTTATTAATTCATTATTATTTTATCAACATACAATAAACTGTTCTATTAAATCTAAATTAGACAGATATTTGGGGAGGGATCATCTGGAAGGACCTCAGCTGAGACTATCCCCAGGGAAGGACTTAATGAAGTTTCAAACAGTTAATAACCCTCAGTTCATAAATAAACCATGGGTATTTAAAGACCTGCAAAATACTAAAATAAGACATTGAGACTCAACAAAGGAGCTATGGAAGAGCACCCTTGGAATTGCCCTCCTTGTAACTCACAGACATGACCTCTACCTTCAGACAATATTTATTTGGTACCTGGGAATGTGTGGCACCCCTGGGGATGAACTTTGCCCAAATTCCGGTCCCAAATTCACTAGGAAAATGGGCAGAGAGGCAGCCTTGAGACAGTTTCCTCCTTCTCTCAAATAATCCACTTTTGACTTTAAAAAATATTTTGATGTGAGAGATGATAATTTCTTGATCATCCTATATGGTACATGACTATTATTTGCAAGCCAAATCGCATCCTGTATACTCTGGAAGCAGGATTGGCTACATCATCTGCAGGGCCTAGTGCAAAGGAAAATGTAGAACTCCTTGTTCAAAAAATTGTTACGAATTTTTAAATGGCAAAAGCAGAACATTAAGCCAAGCATGGGGCCTTTCTCTGTGCAGGGCAAGGTGTAACTGCACAAGTTAATGCCCGTGAAGCTGGCCTTGTCGGGACCACTTCCTGAGCATGGCTGAGGGAGGCATGAGAAACAGAGGCCCTGGGCTGGGGAGGCACTGGCATTCTACTGGGACGTGGGGCGTAGAGGTTAGGAGGGACCACTGCAGGGAGAACAGTGAGGCTGTAGAACTAAGGTGGAGCCAGACTGTAAACGGCCTAAGTGCCGGGCTAAAGGGGGAGGGAAGTTATGGGAAGTTTTAGAGCAGAGTGTGATGACCTCAGAAGTTCAAGCTCACTGAGAGTTTAGGGTCAAGGACTGACTTATTCCGCCAAGTAGGTTTCGTCACATTGCAGTGACCTGCACTTCTAAACGCACACATTCTGAAGCACTGCTCAGAGACAATACTTGACTTTTCCTTTCTTTGCAGCCTGAGTTCCCAACAAACACTGTATGGTGTCCTGGGTGGTGTCCAGCTGCAGTGGGATTGAGCCTTTCTTAATCTGGCTGCCCTTGAGAGAAGAGCCTGAGACATGGAGTTGGGCATAAGTAGTTTAACTGTGGGAGATCCAAGTCCATGGAGTCAGAAAGCAGGGAGAGTGAGAGAGAGAAGAGACCAGCAGATGTGTCGCTGAGTGGGCTGCCCGAGCGGGGCAGGACTGTGTGGAATGAACTGATGAGTTGTCCCGCTGCAGAAGAGGAAGCTGAAGCGTTTATCTGCTGACTCCCATTCCGCATGGGCTGAGCACATCTTTTGGGGCTGCTGTCTAGCATGAACATTGGGGCTACACCTGCTGTCAGCTGGAGGGCCTTCATGGATTTGGCAACATCTCGGAGCAGAAAGAAATGGAGAGAAACTGAGACACAGCTGCAGTGGGATGCTGGCTATGTGCTCAGAGGTGTCCCCATAGCTGTGTGAAAATTGGGTGGGCCTGGGCCGTGCAGCATAGGACACACCAGGTATTTGTGTGTCTAGACCACCGAAAATGTCTGAAAGTCTTTGTGGTCTCACCCAGTTAGGACACAGTCTCTGGGGGCACATAGATGAGTGGAAAGGTCTCAGGGGAGCAGTTGGTTGTCCTTTCCAATGCCACCTTCAGAGGCAGAGTAGGTGCCCTGGATGGGGACAATTTAAAACACAGGTAGACCAGAAAGCTGTCCTGGAGGGTACAGTCTCCCCACAACTCTTCCTGTTAGATGCCTGGGATTCTACCTGTCATTCCTCTGCTGGGGTATTACTTTTCACACTAAACCTTTGTGGGAATGGCACATGCATGGCAGCATTGGACTCCAGCAACACGGGGTGGAGAGAGGGAGACAGCTCGACCAAGGACCAGCCTAGAGTCCAAAAGCCATGATTCAACCTTAAGGACATGGACTTTGGAGATGGCAGCCCTGGGTTTGAATCCTTGTTCTGTCACTTGTCAGCTATGGTATCTTGGGCAGGTCATTCATTCATCTATACAGTGACTAATTAACTAAATAGTCATGGAGCACTGATTCTGTGGCAGGCATGGAACAAGCCTACCTAGAGCTTCCAGGCTAGAGAAGGAGATAAACATAAAAAGACAGGGAAATGAAGGATGAAAACAAATTGTTGTAAGTGCTATAAAGGTGAATCATGTGACGTGACAGAGGACAGTAGTTGGGAAGGTGAATAAACTACGCAGAGGCTGGAGGGAAGAACAGGCAACAGCCAAGGGAAAGTAAGAATAAGAGCCGTCCAGGCAGGTGGAACCTTGTGTTCCAAAGCCATGAAGTTTTCAAGAGGTTGCGTATTTGGACAACAAAGAAGGGCTCAGGGTGAACAAACCATAGCAAGTGAGGGGAAAAGGGACATGAGATAAAGTTGCAGAGGCAGGCAGGGGTTAGATCATGCTGGGCATTGAAGCCCAAGGAAAGGACTTCAGATTTTATATTAAGTGCAAAGTGAAGTCAAGAAAATATTTTGAAGGCAGAATGATTTATCAAATATTTTGGTTTGTAGATGATCATTCTTGATATGATTAGGTGACTAATTTGGAAGAGGGACAAGAATAGCCATGGAGAGACCAATTATGAGGATTTTGTAATGTTTTAGAGATGACATTTCAGGGATAGGGAAGTGGGTAGATTTGAGGTGCACTCAGGAAGGAGGGGCATCTAGACTTGCTGGTGGGTTGGATGTCAGGGATCAGGGATGACTAGCTGGGTGGACTGGTGTCATTCACTGAGGGAGGCAAGACTAGGATAAGAACACGTGCATATGTATATGGGTGACCAAACAGGTGGACAGACTGAGTTTGAGCGTTTATAAGATATGCAGGTGGGGGTGGCATTAGGTATTGGCTATTTGGGTCTAGAGTTGGGTGAAGGCATTTTGGCTGGAGACCGAACTTGAGAGTCATTGGCAGAGAGTAGCTCTTTGAAAGCCTGGGAAAAGATGTGATCTGTAAAGAGGGGACAAGCAGATCTCTCTGCAGAGTGAGATGGAGCTTAGGAGGTACAAGTTCCCTCTCCCCTTCTCTCTGCCATCTTTCCCTTTCCTCATGGGAACGAGTGGGCGGGCCCCTTGGAGGCTGTGCAAAGCAAGAGTAAGGGACCCAGCCGCAAAGGAAAGGAATAGCACAATTCCTGCTCAGCCCCTGCATCGGTGGGTCTTACCCAAGGTCCTTGTTTCTGAAGAACCCGACACACTGTGTTATTCTGGGGGACCATCATAAATAAGATGGACGTGGGCTTTTGACGCTGAACTCATTTCCAAGATAGAGGCCACATTGATTCATCTTCTTTTCAGTGCAGCGAGCTGCAGAGAAGCAGGCCTGGTGTCAGGAACTGGAGCCCCACACGCAGAGCGACCATGAGCCCCTTGGATGCTGTGACGACAAAAGGCCTTGGTTGCTAGGAAGAAGGCGGTGGAGAGGCCCCACAGAGGCAGTTTGCCAGGGTGGGTTAAATGCACACTGAAATGTGAATCATTGGAGGCCTTTTAAAGACTGTCGCCTGACATGCAGAAATCACATTTCTCTTCCTGTGGAAAATGGCAGCAGGCATAAATTGTTAGGGGACTCTATGTGAATGGCAGGCCTCGTGCATGCTTTGTTCCATGTGCAACGTTTCTATTTCCCAGTGACGGTTTCTGCACATCTGCAAGTACACGTGGGCAGCCACACACACACACACACCCTGGTTTTTCATTCATAGATGTTTTAGAGCTGCCTTTGAACTCTTATTGAGAGACAAGATTCACATGGCTTAAACTGCCTTTGCCTAGCTCCCTCAAAGGTTTCCACCACTGAAGAGTTTTCAAGCAATCATGACATCAGACTCAACCATAATGTTTCCTTATATTGGGTTAAGAATCCCAGTCTGGACTCAGAGTTGACTCCAAATTTTGGCTCTGCTGCTGTGATCTTGAACAAGTCACTTCATCTTTCTAAGCCTCTATTTCCTTATAGATAAAATGGAAATGTTAATATATACCAGTCTGTACGGAGTTATTGGGAGTGGTAAGAGGTTTAATGCCCAAAGAGCACTTAACAAGGAGCCTAGGATGTGACAGGAACTCGGCAAGTGATGCCTGTGACTTGTATCCCAAACCCTGACTTTCAGAGGAGTTAGAGGAAGTGACTAAGGTTAAGTAACATTCAGCCAATGTCACACAGCTGCTGTGATGTTAGGACTGAATATTTTGTGTCCTCCCAAAATTCGTATGTTGAATCCCTAACCCTCAATGTGATAGTATTTGGAGATGAGGCCTTTGGAAGGTGATCAGGGTTAGAACAGGTCACAAGGGTGTGGCTCTCATCATGGCATTAGTGGCCTTTAAGTAGAGGAAGGGAGAGATATTGGCACACATGCACCAAGGAAAGGCCTGGTAAGGACCAGTGGTAGGTCAGTGGTCTGCAAGCCAGGAAGAGAGCCCTCGCCTGGAACTGAATTGGCTGGCATCTTGATCTTGGACTTCCCAGCCTCCAGGATTATGAGAAATAAACTTCTACTGTTTACACCATCCAGTCTACGGTATTTTGTTTTGACAGCCTGAGCAGACTAAGATATACGTAAATCCCAACATATATTCTGGCCCCAAGTTTAGGTACAAGTCTCAGACAAGCCCTGGAAATGGGTTTAAAGCATCCAAAGGCACACAGGAAATTAGGAAGTGGGCTTATGCCTCCTTCTGGTCCATTTTCTTGGTTTCCATGGGATTCTGGACTGTAAAACACATACAGGTTCTTGAACCAATGTCAAAATGTCCACATTAATAAACTTGGGCATGGCAATTTTATTCACTTAACATTCATTTGATTCACATATATTTTTTCATTCATTCATTCTTTTAACATATTTTTCATTCACCCTTAAATCACTCAGCATTTACTGAGCACCTACTGTGTGCAGGGTCTTGACAAATAAAATGAAACCTCCTTGGAAACTCTGGGTCTGACGACTTTGGAGTTCCCCTGCAGCATGGTCAGGGCGTCAGGGATGTCCTCACCCACTCTCCTCCCAAGTCTTGGCACCATATACACACTGGGTATGTGTGCACCATATACACACCTTTCCTGGCGTCTGGTGCATGCCTCTGGGGATCACAGTGCTTAACCCTCGTGCTCAGGCTGGCATGGGTCTCTGTATTTGTGTCCTGTTGCTGCTGTGACAAATTACTCCAAACCTAGTGGCTTAAAACAATACATATTTTTTATCTTTCAGTTCTGTAGGTTAGCTAAAGTTTGACGTGGTCTCACTGTGCTAAAATCAAGGCGTCATCAGGGCTGTATTCCTTTTCTTTCTTTTTTTTTTTAACAGAGTCTCACTCTGTTGCCCAGACTAGAATGCAGTGGCGTCATCATAGCTCACTGCAACCTCAAACTCCTGGGCTCAAGCAATCCTCCTGCCTCAGCCTCCTGAGTACCTGGGACTACAGGTGCACATCACCATGCCCAGCTAATTTTTCTATTTTTGGTAGATACAGAGTTTCCCTTTTGCTCAGGCTCGTCTCAAACTCTTGACCTCAAACAATCCTTCCACCTTGGCCTCCCAGAGTGCTAGGATTACAAGAGTGAGCCACTGCGCCTGGCCAGGGCTGTATTCCTTTCTGAAGACTCTAGTAGAGAATCTGTTTCCTTCCTAGAGGCCACTCTCATTCCCTAGCTCACGCCCCCTTCCAGCATCTCCAAAGCCAGCAATGTCGCATCTCTGACTCTTCTGCAGTCACGTCACCCTCTGACCCAGCCAGGAAAGATTCTCCGTTTTTAAGAATTCATGTGATTAGATTTGGTCCACCTAGATAATCCAGGACAATCTCCCATTTTCAAGGTCCTTACCATGAATCACATCTACAAAGTCCCCGTTGCCATGTGAGGTAACACAGTCACAGGTGGCAGGGCCAGGGCACGGACATCTCTGCCAGGACATTATTCTTCCTTCCACAGTCCCTCGTCAGATCTCTGGGCAGGGCTCCCACCCGATGGGTTGTGAGCGTCTGTCACTGCGCTCCGGCAGACCTGCAGGAGGGTTTTATGTTCCGAGCTAAGAAGAGCAGCAAGCGCAAGTTCAGTTTCAGTGCAATGGATAGAGTCTCTCCAGTCAATCAAATTATAGTTCAATCAGTTCATTTTAATCACTCCTCTGGAGAGAAGTAAAAGCCTGTGTTGAGGAATATACAGCAATTTTATTGATGACAAGTTTAATTGTTTCATTTTTCCTTACTGTCTCCAGCACAGCTGACTTTTAATCAGTGGGAACTGAAGTTCTAATGAAGTAAAGTCCACTTTTCTGCAGTTCACAACTAGCTGGAAATAATTGGGCTGAGACTCCCATCCAGACACTGCAGAGCCGCTGGCATCTTCCTGAAAACTGGGCTTAATTGCTTTGCTGATGTTGTTAAATAGTCCTGAGGGGCTGGAAGTAGTGATGCTGCCCACATATGCTGGGAAACAATACCCCGAAATGTCTTAAAAGGGGCCTCAAAGTCTGTCCAATTGGTGGTGAGGAAGAGAAAATAAAACGGAGTGTATTTTCTGCAGGCGAGGACCCGGGGGAGCGAGCCGGAGCTGTAACATAAACTGCTGCAGTTTGATAAAGAGCAACATCAATAAAAACATCAACAACTTTTTTCCCTCCTTTGAAAGCTAAGCAGGATTCCAAGTGCAGGTGTGCGCCTGCGAGTGGCTGTGCCCATGTCTGTTCCTGCCCTGCAGGTTGTAGGAAAGCATGGGTTTTCAGGGACAGGTGGCTGGCTCTGGTCTCTGACAGAGAGGGCTCGCCAGGGCAGCCAGGAGGATTCCAGTGGGTGTTTTCTCAGCCCTGAGAGGAAGCAGAGAGATGGGCTGGTCTGGAGAAATTCTGGAATCACAGAGTCAAGCCTAGAAGAACCAGAGAGATTCCTTCCTTATTTGCCCCTCATCCCCCACAATTTGTACTCCACTTTCTGGGGATGATGATGATGGTGATGATGACAGCAGCAATAGCTACCAGGTTTTGCTCACTTACTATGCAGACAGATACCTGGGATCAGTATTTTAATGATGTTCTCTTATTCTTCATAAAAACCCAATAAATTAGGTGCTATTATTATCCTCAATTACAAATAAAGAAAACAAGTAAGGAAATCAACAAATAAGAGAATTGTTGTTTGGGATAAATGCTACAAAAAGTAGTATAGTAGAAGGTAACTCCTAGAAGTAGTGGGGGGCTTGGGTGGTCAGGAAAGGCCTCTGAGGAGAAGGTACGAGACCTGAATTAGTTGGCAAAAGCCAACCATGCAGTTGTCTCCGGGAATTAGCTTTTAGGTAAAGGTTGCAAATAGTGCAAAGATCTTGAGGAAGGACTAAGCTTTGCTTGTGGAAGAACAGAAAGAACACCAGTGTGGCTGGAGCATAATAAATGAAGGGGAAAGAATTGTTGCTAGGATCTGAAAATTTGTGTCCCTCAAAATTCAGAGGTGGAAACCTGATCCCCAATGTGACAGCGTTAAGAGACAAGACCTTTAGGAAGTGCTTGATCATGAGGGTGGGGCCCTCCTGAATGAGATTGCTGCCCTTCTGAAAGAGGCCCAAAGAAGCCTGCCTGCCCCTTCCACCACATGAGGACACAGAGAGAAGCCACCATCTATGAGACCTTGTCCCAAACCAAACATGCTGGTGCCTTGACCTTGGACTTCCCAGCCTCTAGCGCTGTAAGAAATAATTTCCTTTGTTTATAAGCCACCTAATTTATGGTATTTTTGTGATACCAGCTGAATGAACTATAGACAGGTGGGATATGAAGTTGAGAGGGAAATAAGGAGTATCATGCAGAACCTGAAGAAACAGGGCCACAGAAAATTCAGTTGCAATCCACTCCAGGCCTCTAAACCGGAGAATCATAACCTCTGATTTATTTGTTAAAAAGGCATGTTTAGTTGACTTAAGAAGGCAAGTTTAGGAACAGGGAGGTCAGTTAGGAGGCTCCCCCTGTAGGACATACTGAGGTCTCAACAAACAATAGACTGCCATGCTAATTATGACCACCTCAGAAAGAAGTTAGCACCCAAAGAGACACATTTAGAGGTGGCAGGGAAAACATGGTCTGGCCAGTCATGTAAAACGTAAGGTGAGAATTTTGAAAGAGGTATTCCTGAATTATGTTCCTTAGTGAATAAAAACATGATGAGTGTGGAGGCCAGAGGAGGAGCCTGGGTGACAGTGACAAATGGGAGTGGCCAATCAGCTGCCGTGTTCGGCACAACTGTGAACGCACCCTTTCCAAGCCCTTTCGACAATACACAATAAGCAAGTGCCCTTGAATGGATGAATTTGGGGAATGGCAAAAGCGTCAGAACCTAACCTTGTTCTTACGCTTGCCACTGCCCAGGCAGGCTCTCAGTGCTCGCCACCGCACTTCCCAAACCACACTGGTGATGGCTCTGAGTCAGCGGGAGGAGATAAATAAATGTGTGAAGAAGGATGTGGGAGAAGTGTGTGTGTGTGTGTGTGTGTGTGTCTGTGTCAGAGAGAGAGGGACAGACACAGAGAGAGGCTGACTTCTTACCTTATCCCAAGCCATGGTAGTCTTTTTATTTGAATTTTTTTTTCTGCTACTCTTAGGCAACAAAAGGGTAAATTAAAACACAATAAAAATATTACAAGGGAAAAAAGTCAAAAGAAGAAAGACAGTCTCTTGGCATTTGTTTCAAGGCTGCAAAATGGAAAGTGTCTTGACAGCAGCGAGAGAGATTTTTCTCCTTTAAACTAGGTGTTGGAAAATGTGCTTCATTTAAGCAAATCAATATCTTTAATTCTGGCCTGTTGCTCTAGATTTAGTGCCCGATTTCCAGGGAAACGTAGAAAGAGTCAAGCCTCATAACTTTGCATAGTTTCAATGAAAAGGAAGCAGAAGACCAAGGGCAATGCAGTGTCTATTTTAGGAATAACTTAACTTTCTTCCATTTCTTGGTAGAATATGGACTACCATGTTGCTGCAGTTGTGAATGTCTGATTGCCAAGCCATTTCAACAATAAATAACCAAAGTGTCTTTGAATGGATGAATCTGGGAAACAGCATCATCTGAACCTTACGGCATTGGAGAAAAATGAAGGAAAGAAAGGGATAGGAAGCTTTGAGTGTATGGGCTGCAACTGTAAATATTAGGGCCTGAAAAGACGTCACTGAGGAGGCGACATTTAAATAAAGACGTGCTGGAGACAAGAAAGTGAGCCAGGCAGGAATGTGGTGAGGGGATCCGAGGCAGAGAGAGCGGAAGGGCCAAAGGCTCTGAGAGTGGAGCAGGCGTGGTGCGTCCAGGGCGTGTGGCCGGGACCACAGGAAAGGGCGCAAGGATGTCGTGGAGATGAGGGCGTCTAGACCATGTGAGCTTTGTGGCTCATTGTAATGAGTTTAGTTTTCACTGCAAGTGAGATGGGAACCTCTCGGGGGTGCTGGGCAGAAAAGTGACATGCTCTGCCTTTCATGTTACGAGGATTTCTCTGATGTGTGTTGAAAACACTGTATACTGAAGGGAAACAAGACAGAACCACGGAGAAGACTTAAGAGGATATTGCAAGAATCCAGCTGAAGGATCATGGTAGCTTGAACCAGACTGGAATCAGTGTAAGTGGCAAGATTGTAAGATCTGATTGTTTTATGGAAGTAGAACCGACAAGATTTGCTGACAGGTTGGATGTGGAATTTAAGAGAAAAAGTGGCATTACTGGTGATTCCAGAGATTTGGGTTGAAGCCCTCAGAAGAACAGAGCTGCCATTAACTGATATGGGGAAGATTGTGGGGGGACCAGGTGTGGAGCACCAGAAACTAGGACTCCAGGACAGGCTAAGTTTAAGATATCTGTTACACAGTCAAGAGAAGATGTTGCGTAGGCAGTCAGATGAACAAGGTCTGTCCAGAAAGTATCCAGCCATGTAGCATGAAAAATAGAGACATT
>CAUYRT010046952.1:0-59800 GCA_963574885.1 Lepilemur ruficaudatus
CAGCTACTTGGGAGGCTGAGGCAGAAGGATTGCTTGAGCCCAGGAGTTTGAGGTTGCTGTGAGCTAGGCTGATGCCACAGCACTCTACAGCCCGGGCAACAGAGTGAGACTCTGTCTCAAAAAAAAAAAAAAAAAAAAAAAGTAGAAAGGTGAAATTTTTTAAAGCTTTGTAATACACTCCACCATGCCCTACAGTGTATTATGCAGATAATCAGAGCTGAACATATGAATAAATTTCTCATCATTAAAAGGTTAAATTAACATTTATTTCACTAGTAATAATAATGCTATTCAAAATAATTAAATGGCTGATTAAATAACTCATTGTTAGCCCATAATTTAATTAACACGACACCCCATATATCAGGATCACACACTCCCGCAATATCAGGTATGGTCACTAGATGGCACCAGAATGCATCTGCTGCAATCAGCCTTAATTGCAAAATTTTTCCACTCTTTTTTTAAACTCATGAAAATGAAAGATTAAGCTAAACTTTCATATTAAATTACATCCATTGAAAAAGTGTTTTTGAAACACAATAATGTGTTCTGTACTGAGTCCCAACAATATAGGTAGAAGACTTACATTTGGTGCCTGCTGTTATTACTACAACAAAGAAAAGTATTTTTATTCCATACTTTTCTATTAATGTGTCTTAAAAAAGCAAATAAAAAACTGTGAGTGGAACAGGTAACTTTCCTCCCTGAGGAGTTTAGCACCATGATTAATGAGACATCAGTCCTGTGAATTTATAATTTGTTCTTCGTTTCTTTGCATAAGAATGTTCTGGCAAGCCAGTGGCTTTCAGGTGGGCCACTGTGGATTGCTCAGGCCACTAGGTGGGGGTGTCAGGGTTGGCAGCAGCAGCACTGGGAGAACGGCCTGTTCTGGAGGCAGAGGGAGGGGGCTGCGGTTACTGCCAAAGCCTCCCCCTCCCCAGGCCGAGCAGCGCCTGGGGCAGGGACGTGTGGGGGCCGCTCCTCACTCTTCTCAGAGGGGCAAGCCCTGCAGACCTCAGGGAGGAGGCGGCATAGACAGGGGATGGAATGAGGTGAGGACAGTGACCACAGTGACCCTGCAGGCAATTGGCCTGGGCAGGGATGTCTCAGACATGGCAACAAAGGGACGAACTTGTTCTAAGCAAAGATAGGGAACTTACAAACTAATTTCCGTACGCAGCGTGTTGGAGGAGACAGGGCAGCCGTGTGAATATGAGAGACTGGGAGGCATTTCACAGCTCTCGGTTCTGGGCCCTCATTGTAAAGGAGGAGGCCGAGGCTTGCAGATGTGTGAGGCTCTGTGTGTCAAGGTCACTTGCTACCGAGGATGGACAGGATGCTTTGACGCTCCCGCCTGTAGCCAGCACCACACAGCTGCAGAGGCGCGGAGGCTGGGCCCTGGGACTGCGCCAGAGCCGGGTGCACGCTGCACCCCTTCCCTACTGACCCTAGGCTGCTGGCGGCTATGACTCCACACCCACACCCTGCCTGCTGGGGCAGTGCCCAGGGACACGGCCACCTCCAGGGCTGCCCCTTCAGGGTTGAGCACGGAGCCCTGGGAGCGTGCTTTTCCACCCGGCGCAGTGCTGCTCTGCTGTGCTAGAATCAAGCTTAGCAATGACCTTGGGCAGCCTGAACGCCGGGCGGGTGTGGGAGGAATTATGATCTCGGTCTCAGAATAGCCCAGAAGATGTTGAGAGCGCTGCTCTGGGGCATCTGCTGCTAATTGATTCCAGACAGCAGCTCTCGGTGCCCGCGGCAGCTGCAGCGCCGCGCTCGGCGGCAGGCAGCCCGATACCCAGGGCGGGAGGTGGGCAGGAGCAGCGCGGTTCAGACAAAGAGAGCAGCGGAAACACTGCAGCAGGCTGGGAGGGCCAGGCGGAGAACAGACTGGAAAACACTTGACTGACAGCCTCAGTTCGGCGCCTGGATTTTTAAGCTGTTTCCTCCGGGGGCTGAAAGCTCTGGGGTGAAGTCCTAAGAAGCAGGTCTTGTGGGAAAGGCTGTCTTCAGATGCTGTGAGCATCAATCACAAAATCAAATTGAGATAAAAAGGAAAACACCCTCCACAAAGGCGGGGAGAACAAAAGACACCTTTTTGGGATGGAATTCAGAGAAAAACGGGGCAAGCAATGATTTTAACTAAATGATTCAGACCCATGTTTAAACAATTAAAGTTGATAATGTAAATTCCCCATTCTGTTGGAATTTCTTTTAGGAGAAAGGGAAGTAAATCTGGCTCCAGAGGGTGTTACTGACCCCCCGACATAGACCCACACCTGGCCGCGTCCCTGCGCACCAAACCCTCCCGCCTCCGGCCGGCCTCAACCAGCACGCCCTGCAGACCGGCATACCTTCATCAGGAGCAGGCAGTTGGCCATGGAGTATGTCACCCGGCCCAGCCGCGACCTCCACAGCTGGACTGACGCTGCAAAGCAAGGGCAGCCTGTGAGTGCGCTGCGAGCCCCTCTCGTCACCGCCCGGGGCTCAGCCTGGGATGCTCACAGTGCTGCAGGCCGCTCGGTGACATGGAAACAGCACTCACACGAGGACAACCAGGGCAGGCTCTGGGAATACACCATCTGCACAAACAGTGCAGCCCTGAAAGCCAGGGCGACGGCTCGGCTTCTGCCCAGACAAAGGACCAAATAATCCAACCTGAGCCATGTTTCCATGGGACCCCAGGAAAAACAGTCAAATCTGGCATAAATGACTGCCCTCTGCCTGCAGCTGTGACTTGGCCAGGAAGGCCCAGAGTGGCTGCGGCGCCTCCCCCAGGCCCCGGCTGCAGGGCAGGGGGAGAAGCGAGTTTGCCAAGGAGCGCCACACCCGGTGTGAGACCCAAGCGGGGGGCCCTGCTCCAGTTACCTGTGACCTTGGGCAAAAGACCAACCTTCTCAAGGCCTCGGCTCCTTACTCTTTTGGAAGGAGCCAATTCCCGTCCTATCTCCTTTACGGGGCTTTGTGGGGATTAGCCACGATAGTGGGTGAAAAAATGCTACTAAAAGGGTGAAGCGCTTTTTAGTTGTCAGGCAGGACGACGGTGCAGGGTCAAAGCTGCCCTTCCTGGCTGTCTGCACGGTGGTGGCATGTCCCACACCTTCCACGGGGCCTCAGCTGCCCTGCCTGCGTGGCACCTGCTGCCACTGGTAGCAGCCGACCGAGGCCTGAGCCCGGCCTGGACCCTGTTCTCTCCTGCGCATCTGGTAGTTACCAGCCGTCTTAGTGGACTCTGTGGGTCTGCAAAGGTCCCCTAGGAGCTGCTGTGGGTGACAGGAGGGCTGAGCAAAGGCTCTTCTGTTTATGCCTGGGATGACCAGGAGGTCCGGTGGGGGACTCAGCTGCTATTAAACCTCCTATTTTTGACGATGCAGACCCGCCTGCCTCCTGAAGCTTACCTTCTGCAGCTGCACCAAACGTCAGTTTTGAGGTGACAGTCACCTAGAGATTATGTGTATTCTTGGAGGGCTTGGGAGTATACAGAAAACTTAATTGCTGGAATTAAAAACTTAATTCACTTTGCCTTTCAGCAATTAAAAGTACATTAGCTGCTTGTATTCCCCTTATAACATTATTTTTGTGGAAGGAAATTTTGAACAATCTTTTCTTAATGAATGTAAAATTTGGATTGTCTCAATGAATTGCAGATCTATTCTGATTCTCTCTGCAGATTCCTTTCCAGCCCTAAATCTTCCCCTATTTTCCTCGTAAATCTGATGATCTGTGTGACTCTTTGAGAGATTTCTAGGAACTGCTCTCTGATGTCTAATTACTGTGTCCTCATCCCATCAAAACAGCAGCCTCCCGAGAGTGAAGTGGCCGAGGTGCCAGAAATGCTGGAGAATGGGACGTCCCGGTGCACGGCGACTTCTCTCCTGCAGACCGTGTTCATTTGCTTGTAGTCAAATTACACGAGAGACAGTGAGCACCTGGACACACCACACACACACACACACACACCCCACACCATACACACTCAAACCTGGCAGTTACGCGGGTTTCTTAAAGAACGCACCATTTAAGCATGAACGGGGCCCAGGGCAGTGGGCCCGGCAGGCCTGCCCCTCCCCTGCCCCGGCCCCGGCCCTCTCACTGGTGTCCACCCAGGTCCTCTCCTCTTCCCCTTCTGGCTTGAGTCCCCTCAGAGCTGGCTGCAGAGGGAACCCCCGCTTGCCCGTGCAGTCCCACCACCCGGAGTTCCTGAGAAGCCCCCTCATGTGAGGCCTGCGGAGATGGAGATGGCTGTGTCCCTGGACTCGGGAGTGCAGGTGGAGGTGGACAGACGATGTGGAGGGGAGAGGCCGGCAGCCAGCCTGGAGAGGTGCTGCCCAGGAATGCGGAGGTGAGGACAGGGGCGGGGCCGCTCCGGGGAAACATGAGCAGAAATTCAGCCTTGCTAGTGCACTGCACACACTGTACACTGCACACACCTGCGCAGCACGCACCTCCACTGCACACACTGTACACTGAATACATCTGCACTGCACACACTGTACACTGCACACACCTATGCAGCACACACGTGCACTACACACACTGCACACTGCATACATCTGCACTGCACACACTGTACACGGCACACACCTGCACTGTACACTGCACACACCTGCGCAGCACACACGTGCACTGCACACTGTACACTGCACACACCTGCACAGCACACATCTACACTGTACACATTGTACACTGCACACACCTATGCAGCACACACGTGCACTGCACACACTATACACCAAATACATCTGCACTGCACACACTGTACACTGCACACACCTGCGCAGCACACACCTGCACTGCACACACTGTACACTGCATACACCTGCACTGCACACACCTGCACTCCATGCACCTGCACTCCACACTGTACCCTCCATACACTGTACACTCTACACACCTGCACTGCACACACTGTACACTGCACACATCTGCACTGCACACACCTGCACTGCACACTGCATACATCTGCACTGCACACACCTGCACTGCACACACTGTACACTGCATACATCTGCACTGCATGCACCTGCACTCTATGCACCCGCACTGCACACTGTACACTGCATACACCTGCACTGCACACACTGTACACTGCACACACCTGCACTCCACGCACCTGCACTCCACACTGTACCCTCCATACACTGTACACTCTACACACCTGCACTGCACACACTGTACACTGCATACATCTGCACTGCACACCTGCACTCCACGCACCTGTACTCTGCTTCTGTACTATACTGGAGTACAGTATACTCCACACACTTACACTGCATGCACTGTACACTGCATACATCTGTACTGTACACTGTACCTTCCACACACTGTACACTGCACGTACCTGCGCAGCACACACCTGCACTGCACACACCTGCAGTTAGAATGTCCGATGGCCACCTGCTTGGCTGTGTGGCCTGCTCACCTTGTCTATTCTCTGGAGTCATGTTGCTCATGCTGCCGTCCTCAGCCAAGCCATGCTCCAAATTGGTCAGGATCTGCAATCATTTCAAACGAGAATGACAAAACCATGGAAATCGAACTTGCACCTAGACTTTGTCATAAAGTATTCTTGGTACAGCAAATTTCTCTGCATGAAAACAGTCTGTCAAGGGATGTTCTCATGGGCATGTTTCACACATCGCTGATCAGTGTCATGAGGGGTGACGGCAAGTGGAGGAGACTCTGCCCCCAGGTGACGGTGGAATTGGGGTTCACGACGCTCACAAAGCATCTCAGACATCGTATGTAGGACATGCTTATTTCTATTTAGAAAAGCATCAAGTATGTTACACGTGAGAATGATGATTAACTGTTGTGAAAATAATATCAGTCTTATTTCTCCAGGGCAAAGCAAGGTGCTGTGGCATTTTAGTTTTTTTTTTTTTTGGAGACAGGGTTTCACTTTGTTACCCAGGCTAGACTGCCGTGGTGTCAGCCTCACTCACAGCAACCTCAAACTCCTGGGCTTGAGCATCCTCCTGTCTCAGCCTCCCGAGTAGCTGGGACTACAAGTGCATGACGCCACACCCCGCTAATTTTTTCTATTTTTAGTAAAGACAGGGTCTTGCTTTTGCCCATGCTGATCTCGAGCTCCAGAGCTCAAGCGATCCTCTCTCCTTGGCCTCCCAGAGTGCTGGGATCACAGGAGTGAGTCAACGCGCCAGGCCCTGGTGGCCTTTTTAATGTACATAAATTAGGTACAACTGTCACTTCCATAGTTTTTATTGTTTAGTTAGTAACTTTTGATTGCTTCTCCTGTGTTTTGATTTTCTCTGAAATAAAAACTTTTGTAATTTGGGTAGAAAATTCACTTTTTCTGAGGGTAGGATGAGGGGGGAAAAAGTCCTCAGTGTGAAGACTGTTCACAAGGGAGAAAAATACAGAAATGGTATGTGAAAGGAGGTGACATTGCAGCCATGAGCCTTTAGGAAAAGATCGTGGACTTAGCGGGTCGTCTTGCTAATCACCGGGTCCCCAAATGACCCGCGACCGCTCCAGGAGGCGAGGGCACGGCCAAATGGGGAAGCCACAGTGGACACCAGGCCAGGCAGGTCTGCACTGTGAGCGGCTCGGGGGCGGGGCCGTCTCCTCACCTTCCACAGCCCTGAATTCGCTGTGAATAGAAAGGGTTTTTCCCTCTTAGTGGTTATCTTGTATCACCTTAATACTTCAGAGGACACACATGGGTGCAAGATTGTGACCTTAGAAAGAATCTAGTGGGTTTAAACCAGGTCAAACGACGTTTTTCAGCGAGTCTTCTGAAGAATAATCACAAACACAGAAACTGACAGGTGTTACCACGAAATTGAATCCCTGCAGGCTAGGGCACATGGGAAGAGGCAAGGGGAAAAGCCGTGCACAAGAATGGATGCGGTGCCACCCTGTCCGGGAGCCCCCCCCCGCCCCCGCCAACTCCAGCAGGCCAGGGTTCCACTGGCCAGGCTTAGCGCACTGACAGAGCAAAGCCAAGCACGACAGGCGGGAAGGCTTTCTCCTGGGCTTGAGACAATCTGAATTGCTCAGGCGGAGTATAGACGGCCGAGGGTGGGATCTGAGCCTGCCCCTCTTGCCTCAACACTACAGGCCAGCTCCAAACGCCGAGGCCACGGAGGGTGACCTCCCCGCTGTGGATGGGGCGGGAACGCCATGGCAGAACCTGGCTGGGAGGGAAGACCCCCGCCAAGGGCGCGGTGGTCTCAGCCTGGCCTGCACTGGCAGGCCGTAGGTCCCGGCTGACAAGAGGAGTGGGGTCCTGCAGAGGGGCCGCAGGAGAAGAGGAGGGTCAGGAAGGAAGGAAGGCTTTCCCGCCCCAGCAGTGCTGGGCGTGGGTGGAAGCAGGAGCTCCGCCTGCAGGCGAGGCACCGAAGCTGCACAAGCCAGGAGAGGGGGTTCCCTCTGCCTGGGGCTGTCTTGCAGGTTGGCCCTGTGGCTGCATCTTCTCTGGGGAGTCCTGCCCGTCTCCTGGGACGATCCACACAGCTGAGGAAGGTCTGTGGGTAAGAGATGGAGACCCCGAGCAGCTGCAGCCCTTGCTCTACACGGAGGGTTTTTGCGGGCTGGGGACGAGGGGTGCACAGGAAAGGTGCCGGGTGCCGGGACCTGGGTCACAGACATGCTTCAGCCCCGGAGGGCGGGACAGCTGGAGAAGGCACCCACGGCAGATGCGCAGACACCTTACCTACGACTTTCTGATCATCAGTGACTATTTTTTATTTTTAGAGCATATTATGCAATGACGCCAATTAATAGGTCCCAGTGTGACTCGGAAGGGATGGACTGAACGAACCTATTCCCAGTGAGTAGCTTTTATCACTGTCTGGAGATGGTCGTCTGGCTCTATACAGTAACAGTACGTTGATTTACAAAAGGTTATTTCTGTAAAGGAAAGTGACAGACACTCTCAAAGCTTGATTTATTTAGGAAATGCAGATATTGCAAGAAAAGCCTGAGAGTGTTTAGTCTGCAAGTGTGGTGTGCTTGTCATTTCCTCCCTGCGTCCTTCTGCCCTGGACAAAGGGACCAGAGTCCAAGTCTAAATCAGACACCAATTCATCCTGTATTTCCCAGAAGAACAAAGGCACAATGCAGCAGCCCAGCTCATCCTGGAAGATGCTCTGAGAAGGAGATGCACGTTTTTGAGCTTGGGTGGCAGAACGACAGCACACGGGATCTAGGTGCACAGATGGCTGCTATTCCTCCTTTATTTGGTATGAAGCCCCAAAGACCAAGTTTCTTTCAGCTCCACCCAATCTAAATAAAAAGGACGTCATGACGCAGGTGAATGTGTCACCCAAAGTGCCCGAGCTGTCTGGGTCGAGTGGGCCTGACTCGCAGTTGTGAGGACCTGCCTGTGTCTTTCATTAGGATGTCGGCTCCATGCGGCCATCCCTCTCCTGGAGGCTTCCTGCACCTGGCACCCTGGACCGCCATGCTGCTCGCTGCTGCACGGACGCACACTCCTGAGGAGCGGTGGTGACTGCAGGTGGCCAGTGTGGGGTAAGGAAGGAGGTCCTGGGGTGCCTGTCTCTGCCCAAGACCCAGCACCACAGCCGGCTCCCAGAGCGTGATGACAAAGGCCACGGGGCTCAGAGATGTGCACTGCAGGGTGGGGATGGGTGGCTTCTATGTTGATTTTGCAATTTAAAAAAAATGGAAAAGATACAAAATCTGTGTTTTTAAGACAAAATCCCATTAACAAATTAATGGCTTTTAATGCTCTAGAGATGGTCTCAGATAAGGCCCTACTGGCCCATGGCGGGGAGCTGCAGGAGTAAACCAGAGTGCTGTGTTGAGAAAGGAGCCCAAGCAGGCAGGCTTGGGGCACAGTGCCATCGGGTCCCTGTGGCCAGGTGTCCCCAGGCGTCCCCTGTGATCACACAGACACCTGTGCAGCAGCTTCCGTGTGCAGGGACCAGTCCAAGCACTCTACAAATGTCCTTTGATCCTGTAACGACCCTAGGAGTAGGGCCTGCTGTCACGCTGTCACACAGATGGGGAGACTGAGGCAGGGGGAGCCAGCACTCACACCAGGCGCGTCTGGGCCCTCCCTGGCCACTGAGAAGGGGAGGACAGAGCTCTGGGGTCCATGTCCAGGACCTGGGTGCGGACTAGATGGGTCAAGAAGGTGGCGAGGGAGGGGAAGATGCAGGAACAGTGCCTA
Source organism: Lepilemur ruficaudatus (assembly GCA_963574885.1). Taxonomy (NCBI): domain Eukaryota; kingdom Metazoa; phylum Chordata; class Mammalia; order Primates; family Lepilemuridae; genus Lepilemur; species Lepilemur ruficaudatus. The sequence goes on from CAUYRT010046952.1 coordinate 9,164, forward strand.
CGCTCCTGGCTGGAGCACAGTTCACCTGCTCGGGGACAGAGCGCTGCAGGGGACAGAGTGCTGGGTGGTCTCTAGGGTTACGAGCTTCGGTGGTGAGAAGCACAAGGACACCATCGGCAGGAGCAGGGCAGAGAAGAGCAAGGCCTGGCAACCCAGACCTTCTGTCTTCCAGGGACAGCAAGTGGTTATTGTCTCGGGGACTCAGAAGCAGTAACCGTGACGGGACCCCGTGCTGAGTGAAAGCCATCTCTACACTGCAAGGGAGTCTGAACCTGCAGAAAGAGCCACATGTTGCAGACATCTTCCTGTGTGTCACACGGGAGCTGTCCCTGACTGGTTCTAGATGGGTCGGGAGCTCTGCAGAGCTGTCTGGCATCGACCATCAGTGTAGGCAGGACTCAAGAAATGCCGCAAACTACTGGGAATTGTACGTTTTACAGATGTGGGGCACATTATGGTTTCAAAGCACAAACGGTATTCCGTTTAATCACAAAAATAAGCCTGTGCAGGAGGCACTGTCACACCATTTGCAGGAGTACTTTTGTGCTTTCTACGTGCCAAGTGGTGCCGTAACAAGAACTGAGATGTCTGGCATCCGAGATGCAGGTTCAAGGTCAGGCCGACCTTAAGCTAACGTCTCCAAATTTCTATTTCCTTGGTTTCCTATTTTCACATGCCCATATTACAAATTACGGGAACTCCAGTGAGAATGTACTTGAAGTGTTTTGTAAACCTTAAAAGTGCTGAATGAAGATTAATTACAAATAAGAGGAGAAGCAACCAGAAATCTAAACAGTCCCACTGTCTCAGGCTTTCACTGTGGCTTCTCTTCCACCATTATCCTTGTAATAAACTGTGAAAGGTTTAGATCTGTGTGATGTGGGAGCAACGAGACCAATGCTGCACTGACTGCCGAGTAGTAAGTGGATCCTTGAGACTTCCAGGAGCGTCGGCGGCAGCTGCGGGTTGCCTCGGAGGAGGGCAAGACCTGTGAGCTGTGCTGAGCTCCAGCTGGGAGGCAGGTGGCTGCGAGGCAGTTTCCAGGCCCCTGACCAGAGCTGCTCTAATTGAGGGGAGGCCTCTCGGAGGAGGAGCCTGGCATCAGTGGCTAAACGCCCAGGCCTGCACCTTGCAGGGTTAAGTGGTGCTCAGACCATCGGGAAGGGACTGGGGTGGGGGACAGGCTCTTTTCCTAAAGGGTAATAGGGGCCTGCGTGTCCTGAAGCATGAGAGACCCGAGCTGACTGACCAAGGCGCAGTGGTGGAAAACACTCCCCACATTCTCAGACACTCCTCAAAATGCAGAGCCTCACTCCCGTCCCCTTGCATGTGGGCTGGACTTAGTGACTCTCTTCTAACAAACTGAATCAGGTGAAGTGACACTGTGACCTCCAAGATCCAGCCATGAAAGGCACTGTCCCCTCCTCCTTGCTCACTCCCTCCCTCTCTCTTTCAACGTCTCTGCAGGGAGCAGCAGCCATGGTGTGAGGATACCAGAGCAGCTGCAGGAAAGGCCCCCGCCAGCACGCAGCAGAGCCTGACAGGCATGGGAGGGAGACACTGGGGGCCGATGCTTCCGCCCCAGTTGAGCCCTCGGATGATGCGGCCCTGTTGACATCCTGACTGCGGCCTCAGGAGATACCCTGAGCCAGAACCACCTTGAAGCTGCCGCGGAATCAAGACCCACAGATGCAGTGAGACCACAAATCACTGCTCTCTTAAGCCACAGAGTTTTGGAGCCATTTGTTAGGCAGCAATAGATAATTAACACACAGGTAAATCAAAGCTACCCGCACTTTTTATTTAAGGCTTCCCACGAGAAGCAGTGTATGAAGGTCAATGTACTCAATCACTTTGGAGGTTTAGTTTTCTTTAATTTGTAAATTTTGAATGGGTTCCTCACCCGGTATCTCAGAATGAACTCATCTCGGGAAGCAGCTGCGTGGACTGAGTGGGGAGGGAGGGAGTGAGGAGGAGATAACAGAGACGGCCCTGGACTTGGGCGGTTCTGTGTGGCGCGGAGGGGCCGCCGTCAGTACCCCCAGGAAGAATGCCCTGGGCTGGCTCTGGGAGGGATGGGCTTTGCTGAACAATGCAGACAGCTGTCAGCACCCGCCATGGTATGGGAGGGAAGGTGCATTATTCAAAATAGAAAACCTGGCTGTGTTTTGCCCAAAGAGAAAATTATATGCCTTGAATGAATATCCCAGCTGTCTGACTCCATTTATAACCAATACTGCTTGATCTCAAACCCTATTTAAAAAAGCAATTTGTAACCTATTCATATTTAAAGAGACCCAAATCTACGTTCTGAATTATATGCAGTTGTCTGGGGAGGAGATGAAGCAGGAGTTCCAAGCAGGTATCTGACACCTTTGGTCTGGGGACTGCAGACTGAAGCAGGCTGTCCCCTTGACAGCCTATAGGGGTTGTGGGGTTGGGGTGAGACAGGTTTAGGGAACTGGTTTTATCCATGAGGCATCTGGTATCAGGCTGCTGAGAAGCCAGCGCTAATTCAAGAACCTCAAGACCCTCCTAACAGTTAGACAGTCTGCCCCGGAGAGCCTGAGATTCTCTGGGAGTCCGAGGACCTTCCCATCTCCACCAAGCCTCCTAGGGGACCTTTCAGAAAAGAGACTTTCCTAAGTGAAAAGAGGTTTCTTCGAGCTGCTCCAAGGCACATAAAGAGCTATTAAATATTTGCCATGTACCAGGCCTGGTGCAGATCACTTGCGTGTACCACTAGGCCGAGCCTCTTAGCAGCGCAGGTGGTCAGTAACATGCCACCTTTGCAGACGGGAGGCCAGGCTGGTGCAGGCTGGGCAGCATCACACCGCCAGGGTGTCGGGGTCAGACCCGAAAGGTTCCAGTCAGCCTGGCTCCAAAGCCACCCTCATGAACACTGCCTTGGGTGAATGGGTGGGGCAGTGTCCTTTGGGGCTTCCATGCCCTGAAAATATACTCTTTTCCCACTCAGACCACAGATTCAGAGAATGTACAGTGCCACGAAAATTGAGGCAAAAATGCAGAATTTAAGACCGTTTTACCACATCAAAGGCTTTTCTCTGCGCCATCATGATGCTCAGGGCTGCATCATCTGCTGGCTGCATGGCCCTGCAGTTCACTTCCGAGGCATCAGATTTAGTACTGGGTTGGAGTTGCTGCCTGGCACTGTCGGGCGTTCCCAAGTCCACAGCCTTGGATTTGCAATGATGCACTCTAGAGGGTTCTGAAGGTGGGAATTTCCGTCCTGAGCTGGGTCATGACATCAATCTTGCAAACCCCCATGACAAGGGACACCCACCCTCTTCGGCGTCTCTGGCTCCCGAATTCTGAGCACAGTTGGGGCACCAGGGGCACAGGCTCCCAGGGCAAAGCGTAGGGACATGGCCTCGACTGAGGACACAGGAGTGATCCTCATTCAGTCTTTTCTTTCTTCTCTCTGCTCACCAGTCGGCCCATCTTATCTGATCCAGCCACATTGTTCTCTGCTGGAGCAGCAGACGACCCAGTCAACCGAACCTCCGGGTCAGACGAGGCTGCCGTCGGTGTGCTGACCGCTGCCTGTCTGAGCAGCTGGCCCTGACCACGCTGGAGGCCAGCAATGGCTGTTCTCACTTGCATTTCTAACTTTGTTTCCAAATAAAATAGCAAAACTGAAGATGTCCATCTGTCAGAAATCCCTTCTAGGAAAGATATTAACCCTTCCTAGAAAGAAAGAAAGTTCTCACTGCTGCCTTTTTAGCAATGGTCAGTAGAGACGCAAACTATAACTGACACTGTTGAGTATCTTTCTTTGTCCGAGTGCACAAACACAAGCCTTATCCTTGCCTCCAGCTGGGGGTGAGTCTCTAAAGAAGCACTTCTTTGAACATGGGACCCTTAGCCAAGCTGAGCTGGGAAGGTGGAGGCTGCAGGATTGGAGGGAACAAGGGAGTTCCCTCGCGACTCTGCAGGCACGTGCATACTAGCGACAAATGATGTCTGGACTGTATCAGTCTACACAGACGGCTTCTAGAATTGTGTCTGCCTGGCTCTTTCCCAAACGGTCTGCAAAGTTCTCTTGGACCTCAAGGTGCAGACGCCCACAGAGCAAGCAAGAGGACAGGTCGGGGGACAGAGGCGTCTGCTGCTGTGGACTGTGCGGCCATTAACTCTTCCACGCCAGGGCAGCGTGGAAAATCTATTTTAAGTCATGGTACATTTTATTCTTCACTGATGTAATTATATCTGCACCATTTACTGATTCACTAAATGGCTCAAAGACGATAGATAAACCAGTACTTCGGAGCACTTTGCAAAGATCCTAAGCGATGTCCTGCTAAAACCGGGCCCCACGTGCACATTCACAACATCGCCCTAATCACGCCTAACACACAGACTCTCGTCACTGGTGAGTCTCCCGCGTTCAGCAGAGCCCGGCTCCTGGGCAGCGGCCGGTGTGTGGAAGCTGAACTCTGTAACGGGGTCTGAGTCCCGCTCTGCCTTGGTCACCAGCAGCCCGGCAGCGGACTTGCTCCCTACACTTCTACTTCACCAGTGGCACTACCGGCTTAGCTTTACTTTCCCTTTGCCCCATGGATCTCGCTTAATTTTTTCAATAGAAAAAAGTCTAATTATAAAATTAATACATTGCTGTGTAAGACCTGGAAGATGAAAGGGGAATTAATATGATCACATCATCTATACCACTCACACACTGGTGTCTCTTTGCTCCAACACATACTATTTATTTCACTGGGATCATACCGTAATTGTGACTCTGGCTTTGAAAATCAGTATTATGTGACAGACACTTCTCCACACGGCGGCCGTGGTGTGGGGTGGCCACGTGGAAACCACACCATGCTGAGCAATGTGTGTCATGACCAGCCTCCTCCTCTGCTACTTCACCATCTTAAACTTGTGACACTCTGTGGCTTGTGACCCGCCCACGATGGAAGTGACAGGGGACAACTCGGCTTGGCTGCTCCCCCAGAGCTGAACCCATCTCCGCGCTGCGCGGAGGAGGCGCCGGCACAGGTCTGCGCCACAGGGCAGGTGCTGGGCTGCCGTCTGCCCCAGTGCCCCTCGGCCCTCTCCGCACCGCACTCTGCAGCCACCCAGGTGCCTCCTTTCCACGTGGGAAACCCACGCTGGGAACTGAACCTGAGAAGACCTGATTCTGCCGGAAGGGACGTTATCAGGCGGCAGGGCTCAGCGTTCATCTGCACAAATGGCAGCACATCATTTTCTGAGCAACCTGAACTGTCTGAGCTGACGTGACTGCTGTGGGATGAAAACCCTCCCCTGCCCTTGTTGGGTTCTTGCTCTGTCATTTACCCCCTTCCGAAGCATTCGATTCCACAGCCATCCCTGACCTCCAGCCTGGAAAAACTGCTTTCAAGAACAACAGATGCTGCACAAGCCATGGAAACAAATGGGACAGAGAGTTCTTGGGGAATATGAACCAAATAACTTGCTTGCTTTCTTTCCGGAAACAACAATCCCAGTTTTGTACAATGTTCCTGAGTTAAGCATCTCAGATCAACACCAAGGCTCCTGGCCAGCCAGTGGCCACCACGTGCAGCTGCAGTACTGGCCTCCTGCCCGTTCCAGTCCCCCCAAAGACTCGAGAGGACGTGAGGGCTCAGCCTGGGAGTGGCCCACCTCAGCAAGTGACACTGGGAACAGCCAGGCACACTGCTGGCTTCCCTGAGCAGTCCGCACGGGACAGGGAGCGTGACGCTGTGGGCTCCGGGCTGAGGCGTGAGGCAGGGAGCAGAGGGCAGGGCGGGCTGAGGGCGCACATGGAGGGAGGAGGATTCGTGGAAAACGGCACTGAGGGAAGTAAGCTCTAACACACTCCACTAATTTCTTCTCACTCTGCTGGATTCTCCTCACCCATTTAGAGGGTCCACAGTTCTCTGCACCTACGGGAGTCAATTTTTGGCAAAAGCAAATGCAGTAGGGAGTTGCTAAGATATCTGGCACTGTCAGATTGATAGATAAGACCAAACTTTAGAACTGCGGCTTTACAAGGTATCAGGGAAGAAACTGTATTTGGGGGAGAAGAAATACAGTAGTATCTCAGTGGCTGAATTTCAAAGGAGCAATACTGCCCTTGCTGCCCACCTCACGGGGTTCCCGTGCAGGTTAAAGGAAACAGGGCATATGCGAGTGCTTTGAAAGCTATACAAGACAAGCAGTTATTAGGAGTCAGAAGCATGTTATAATTTTTGGAAAAAATAAGGTCACATTTGTCAAATTCCCCCGTTCATTTCCCAGCTATTATGGAAGTTTCATGGAGTTCCAGGACGGTGGTGGCGTCTGCATTCCATCAAGGAAGCAGACGGCCTCCTCACCTGTGCGGACCGAACTGCAGAGCAGTGCTCAAGGAAGAGGCCTCTGAAGCCACATGGCTTGAACTAAGGTAGGCTCCACCCTCCCTGCTCATGCCTCAGTTTTCCCACCTGTAAACTGGGAAGAACCACCCCCCACCCCTCCTTCATAGGGCTGTTATGAGAATTCAATGAGCAAGCATTTGAAAAGTGCTTAGCAACAGTAGCTGACTCACGAGGACACATAAGTGTCTGTCTGGCAGAGTAAGTGCCAGCGCTGGGAGCGGTGGCCTAGGCGGACCCACTCTCTGCCCCTCTCCTGCTCGCTAGTGACCCCCTCCCCCCACAGCTGGTGCTGAGCGGTTCCTCTGAGGGTTACACTGTATTATGCATTTAAGGAGCTCAATACTGTAAACAGGAAATACTTTAGGACCAGGAAAACTGACTTGCAAAACTATTTCAACTGACTTGTCTGTTCCAACTTCAAATCACCCTATGACACAAGAGTTTTCTCTCAAATACCATAAAAATTTCCCACAATGTGATACTGAGGTTAATGAAAAAATCTACTATGTACAGTTTAGAAAGTCATTGACTTAGAATTTCTCAGTATCAATTTATGTGCTTCCTATTTTTGAAAATAAATAATTTAACTGTTTTAAGATGTAAGAAAGTGGTACAATGTACAAAAATGCTGGTAACACAATTTCCCATCAACTGATCAAAGCATAAGCGAGTAACTTATAAAAGTTATAAAACTTATAAAAGTCAGCTTTTCTTTTTATCTTGTAAGTTATGGTATTAAAAAAATTGAAGCAGATACAAAGCCCAAGGGTAGCAAGTGCCTGGCGATGCCCGCGCAGGCTCCAGGGAGAGCTGCCTTCCGCGCAGGTGAGGAGGCCGTCTGCTTCCTTGCTGGAACGCGGACACCGCCACCACCCTGGAACCCCACGAAACTGCCACAATAGCTGGGAAATGAATGGCGGGGGGGGGAGCTTTGACAAATGTAACCTTATTTTTCCTAAAAATTATAATATGCTGCTGGCTCCTAATAACTGCTTGTCTTGTATAGTTTTCAAAGCACTTGCACATACCCCATTTCCTTTAACCCGCACAGGAACCCCATGAGGTGGGCAGTATTATCCCAACCTGAGACAAAGAATCTAAGAGGGTAGTGATGCCCACAGCCTGTGAACAGCATCGGATCTAACCCCCCGTTTCTTCCTAATATCACTTAATGTCATAATTCGATCTTCTGCTGATGCCACAGTTCGGTGCCTTTTAATAATTGTCACTTCACAACCGAGAATAATTCAGAAAGCATTCTGAGCTGCACATGCCTTTGGGTCAGTATTAAGAGTGACTGTTGCCAATACACAGCGCAACCTGCTTTGATTCTGGAAAATTAGACCACCGTCTCTTTCACTATTGCTCCAGTGCCTCTGTTTGGCCCGGAGCAGGTGCTTACAAGCACTTCCGGGACACACGAGGGGTCTGGCACGCTGAAGTACTCAGCCGGAAGCCTGAGCCGGTGTTCACGTGTGTGATTCCCACACGAGGAAAGTGTTTCTGCTTTTCATCTACCGATAATACTAAGGAGTAAGGATTCCAGGGCTCAAGCCCTGCCCAAAACCATCCACCACCCCTAAAAAAGATTTCAGCGCGAGCAAGGAACACCACGGTTGCAGGAGTCGGGCCACCTTGCCTTCTGAAGGAAGAGGTGGCGACAGTGTCACTCGCTGTTGGGTGGGATGTGTAGGGAATGCTGCGGTGCACACCTCGCGAGGAGGGGACTGAGGGTGTATTCTTTGGGGGAGAGGGGGGCGACAGGCCACCGTTACCTTGCTGCAGACGGTCTTCACCCTGTGCAGTCTGTCCAACGACTCCTGCGGATTCCCCAGATACTGCTGAAGCTCCGCGTGCAAGATGCGCATCGAGAAGGGGACCATAGAGCCTAGGATCAAACCAAAGTTGAGGCAGTTTGTTTGCTGTGACCGCGCACACGCTCACACCGGGCACACCCGACGGAGGTGCCTTCAGAGGTCCCAGTGGAAATGATGACAGGATCCCCCTATATCTTGGTGACATATGCAATGACGTCAGCTGTAACATAAATGCTGCATTTCTCCATAAAGCGCTATCTGTGTATGTCTGGAAAAGTATCCAAGGAAACAGGTGGATGTGACCACTATTTCCACAGCTACGCTGCAAACGTAGAAACTATCACAAAATGAATAAAACAGTAGAGACCAGCCCCTCCTCCAATAAGATAAAAAAGAGAATGCTCAGGTATCCTTAGTATTTCTTCCGTATAGCAAGCTCAGGTAGAACGCTGCTTAGGTTCGGCTCCCCAGGGACCCTGAAGGGAGAATGTATGAGAAGCAATGGTTCCGGAAGTGCTTCCGGGGAAACCAGCCAGGAAGCGGAGCAAGGGTGCATCTCAGGCCACACCCTGCAGATGGCAGATGGTCCCTCTGTTCTCAGTGGGGCCCTGGAGCCCAAATTCTGTCTCTGAGACGTCCTGGCAGGAGGCGAGGGAGCTGGATGTGTGAGAAGTCCCTCCCAGGGGCTGCCCTGGCTCTGGGCGTGTGTGGGGCAGAGGGAGGAGAACGAGCAGCAGGGCCCAAATGTGGCTGCATCTCCTCCCAGGCGAGGGAGCTTCCTCGTGTAATAGGATCGGAATCCATTTGTATTACACATACTAAGCACACACAAACCATCACACAGCCTGCGCGGAACATAAATGAGATAATATGGGAATACCAGCACACGGCAATCATTCAGATTCAGTAAAGGACTTTTCACAATAGTCCTAAGCTTTTAATATTCAGATCCGGCATACTGTTTGAAAGATGCTGAGAAAGGAAGCTGTGTGACTTCTGCCAGAGCTTAACCCCCGGCCTCCATCCGTACGGCTGTTCATTAACCGTCACTAAGGCTGTACCATGAACCACACTGAGGGGAGCTTTATGTTACGGTCTTTAATAAGAAGGTCCTTGGCCGGGCACGGTGGCTCACGCCTGTAATCCCAGCACTCTGGGAGGCCGAGGTGGGCGGATCACTCAAGGTCAGGAGTTCGAAACCAGCCTGAGCAAGAGTGAGACCCCGTCTCTACTAAAAATAGAAACAAATTAATTGGCCAACTAAAAATATATAGAAAAAATTAGCCGGACATGGTGGCGCATGCCTGTAGTCCCAGCTACTCGGGAGGCTGAGGCAGGAGGATTGCCTGAGCCCAGGAGTTTGAGGTTGCTGTGAGCTAGGCTGACGCCACGGCACTCTAGCCCAGGCAACAGAGTGAGACTCTGTCTCAAAAAAAAAAAAAAAGAAGAAGAAGAAGGTCCAGAAAGGATAGACAAAAATAAGGAGCACTGTGAAAAATAGTTTTACTGTGAATATAAGTCTGGAGAAAAGAAAGATAATTATTGAATTTAAAATGTTTAAGTTGACTTTTTTGATGACATTAAATAATTTCTGTCTGAAGAGGATAAATAACTGAGTTTAATTTATGGCGTGAGTCATTTCAGTTTCTTACAAAGAAAAATTTCTTGGCCAGCAGCGTGACTAAATGCGGGACTGGCCCTACATGGCAAGTCCTAAGTCCTATATTGTGTCATTTCCACTCTCTGCGCCAAGTAGAGAACAGGCAATAATCGCTCCCACACAGTTTAGAATTTACCTCTAGGGAGAGAATATACCAAGAACCCTTCAAGTTCTACAAGCTAAGCACAGAACAAAACTCCACTGGAAGTTCTCAAACCCAACTTATAGATTAGCTGTATGAGTGAAAAGGTGGCCGGAGCCACCTACACTTTACCATGACAACTGCCCACGAACCTGGGCAAGTTTCTGCATTTAAAAAGACATCTGAAAAGATTCTGAACTAAATTAAAATAAAAGTACAACTTATCCAAATTTGTAGGATGCAGCAAGAGCAGTGCCCAGAGGGAATTTTTTAGCATTAAATGCATATATTAGAAAAAAAAAAAAGATCTAAATCAATAATCTAAGTTTTCCCCTCAGGAAACTAGAGAAAGACAAGCAATAGTAAGCCTAAAGTAAGCAGAAGAAAAGAAATAACAAAACCTAGAGCAGAAATCAATGAAATTGAAAACAGGAAATTAATAGATAAAAGCAACAAAACCAAAAGCTTATTCTTTGACAAGATCCATAAAATTGATCAACCTCTCTCCAGGCTAACCAAGAAAAGAGAAGACATCAACTACTAATACCAGAAATGAAAGAGAGATCATTACTACTGATCCTATGGACACTAAAAGGATAATAACAAAATGTTATGAACAGCTCTGTGTCCACAAGCTTGGTAACCTAGGTAAAATAAAAGCTTTCCAAAAAAAAAAAAAAACCCAGCCCCAGACTCCAGATGGTTTTAGTAGTGAATTCCACCAAACATTTATGGAAGAAATGATACCAATTCTCTATAATCTCCTACAGAAAATATAGGCAGAGAAACATATACTAATTACCGTGTGCACCCAGCATTACTCTAATACCCAAACCAGAAAAAGACATTACAAGGAAACTGTAGAACAATAACACTTATAAACATAAATGTAAAAATCCTCAATAAAATTAGCAAATCAAATATAATAGTATTGAATTCAACAAAAAATTAGCAATCAAATCCAACAATATATAAAAAGAGGCTTTTGTCTGCAATCCTGGCACTTTGGGAGGTTAAGGTGGGAGGATCACTTGAGGCCAAGAATTTGAGACCAGTCTGGGCAACACAGTGAGATCCCATCTCTAAAAAATAAAAACAAAAAGCAAAAAATTAAAAAAAATACAAATTAGCCAGGTGTGCTGGTGTGTGCCTGTAGTCCCAGCTACTTAGGATGCTGAGGCAGGAAGATCGCTTGAGCCCAGGAGTTTGAGGTTGAGGTTGAAATGAGCTAGGATGATGCCACTGCACTCTAGCCTGGGCAACAGAGCAAGACCCTGTCTCAAAAAACAAAACAAAACAAAACAAAATGACAAAAAAAAAGAATTATAAAGGATGTCTAAGTAGAATTTATTCCAGGTATGCAAGGCTAGTCCAACATTCAAAAGTCAATTAACGTAATCTATCATGTTGAAGAGGCTAAAGAACAAAAATCATATCAATAGATGCAGAAAAAGCATTTGACAAAATCCAATACCCACTCATGATAAAAACTCTCAGCAAACTAACATAGAGGGAAACGTCCTCAACTTGGTAAATAACACCTACAAAAGAACTGCAGCTAACAAATACTTAATGGTGAGAAACTAGATGCCTTCCCCCTAAGATCATTAATAAAGCAAGAATGTTCCTTCTCACCACTTCTACTGAGCATCATACCAACAGTCCTGGCTACTGCAACAAGACAAGAAAAGGAAACCAAAGCTACATAGATGGAGAAAGAAGAAATAAAACTGTCTTCGTTCACAGATGACATAATTATCTATGAGGAAAATTTCAAAGAATCAACAAAAATACTCCTAAACCCATAAGTGATTAAAGGTCGCAGGATACGCGGTAAATATGGAAAAGTCAAATGACTTCCTAAATATCAGCAAAGAAAAGCTGGGATTTGAAATTAAAAACACACTACCATTTACAGTAGCATCAAAACAAATGAAATAATTAAGTGTAAATCTGACAAACTATGCACAAGATCTATATGAAGAAAGCTACAAAACTGACAAAAAATCAAAGATAAGAATAAATGAAAAGATATTACATGTTCACGAATACAAAGACTCAATATTGCTCAGAGGTGAGTTGTTTGCAACTTGATCTATAGATTCAGTGCAATCCCAATCAAAATCCCAGCAAATTATTTTGTGGTTATCCACAAAACGATTCTAAGGTCCTGTGGATGAGCAAAAGACCCCGAATATCCAACACAGTATTGAGAGAGGAGCAAAGCTGGAAGACTCGTACCTCCTAACCCCAAGTCAAACTATAAAGCTACGATCATAAAGACCGCGTGGCATTGGCAAAAGAACAGACAAATAGATCAACGGAACGGAACAGAGCGCGGAGAAAGAGACCCTCACAAATACAGTCAACTGGTCTCTGACAAAGGAGCAAAGGTCATTCAGTGGCGAAAGGGCAGCTTTTTCCAACACATGGAGCTGGGATATCCACATGGAAAAAAATGAATCTAGACGCAGACCTTATATCCTTCACAAAAATTAACTCAAAATGGATAATCGGCCTAAATGTAATACGTAAAAACTATAAAACTACTTGAACAGAACACAGAAGAAAATCTAAGGGACCTGGGTTTGGCGATAACTTCTTTGATACGACACCAAAATCACAAACCATGAGAGAAAAAATTAAGTTGGACTTCATTAAAATTAAAAACTTCGCTCTGTGAAAGATACAATTAAGAGAAAGAAGAGACAAGTCACAGACAGGAAGAAAATATTTGTAAAACAAACAAACCAATTAGTAAATGGGCAACAGACATAAACAGACACCTCACCACTGAAGACTGACATTAATAAATGCCAAGTGTATGAAAAGACACTCACCATTGTTATGCCATTAGGGAACTGCAAACTAAAACAATGAGATATCACTATATATTTTGTTAGAATAGCTAAAAACCCAAAAAACCAACAATAGCAAATGCTCCTGAGGATGTGGACCCAGAGGAACTTCCATTCCTTGCTGACAGGAATGCAAGGTGAGCATATGTTTACAGTAAGAGCCAGCAACCACACTGCAGGTATTTACCCAAAGCATTTGAAAACTATGTCTGCGCACACACCTGCATGAGAACGTTCATGGCAGCTTTAGTCACGACTGCCAGTAACGGAAGTAACCAAGGTATCTTCAACCGCTGAGTGGATAAATAAGCTGTGGTGCATCTCCGCAGCGCAACATCATTCAGTGACAAGGAACGTACTACCAAAGCAGAAAAAGATATGGGGGACCACAAATGCATATTCTTAAGTGAGAGAAGCCAGTCTGAATGAGTCCGATTACATTATCTTCTGGAAAGGCAAAACCACGGAGATAGTAGACTGATCAGGGGTTACCAGGGTGGTGGTGGGGGGAATTAATACGTGGAGCACTGACGATTTTTAGGGCAGTGAAACTATTTTGTATGATGCTACGATGGACACATGACATTATGATTCTTTTTTAGAGACAAGATCTTGCTCTGTTACCCAGGCTGGAGTGCAGTGGTGTCACCATAGCTCACTGTAACCTCCAACTCCTTGGTTCAAGCAGCCCTCCTGCCTCAGCCTTTGGAGTAGCTGGGACTACAGGTACGTGCCACTACGCCGGGCTAATTTTAAAATATTTTTATAGAAGCGAGGTCTTGGACTCCTGGCCTCAAGGGATCCTCCTTGCCTTGGCCTCCCAAAGTGCTGGAATTATAGGTGTGAAGAGTGAAGGGAGAACCTGGGTGGGGGCTTGTCCTCTGTGTGTGTGGCACCTGCCCCATCTCTGCGATGGGTTTACAGATGGGCATGGGGTCTCCTCCCCTGCACACGGGTGTGTTTGTTTGGAGCTGTGTGCACACCAGTGGTGCCGCCCAGACCCCCTGTGGCCTGTGGGCTCAGCCCCTGCTGCTTCCAGATCCCAGGCTCTGATGCAGTGCCCGACCTAGGCCTAGTCTCACGTGACATGCATTTGTTAAAACCCACAGAAGGTACAACACCAAGAGTGAACCCTAATGTAAACAAGGGGCATTAATATTAATGAACCAATACTAGTTTCTCAATTGTAATAAATGTACCCCACTATTGCAAAATGTTAATAGATATTAATAACAATAATGCAAGATGTTAATAGAAACCATGAGGAGGAAAGAGAGTATATAGAACTCTCTGTTCCAGTTTTCTGTAATTAAAAAAAAAAAGATAAACCCAACTGCATATAGAATTTAGAATACAATAAAGGTGGCATTCCCAAGGTACTGGAACGAAAATAGAGTTTTTATTAAGCACAGTTGAGATGTATGGATGGCCTTATGAAAGAAGATAAAATCAGATCCATTCCTTTCGGGGATAGGGTGGGGAAAGACTGTTCTTAGATCTCAAATTCAAACTTAAAAAATGTATTTTTTCTTTGAAATATTATTAAATATAGTGACCAGCTATAGCTAAAAGAGTAATATTAACACTCTATTCAAGGTACATTTAAGGGTTAAATAGGCTTTTGAGGGCTGAGCTGAGGACCTAATTAGGTATAATGTTAATAGTTTTCAATACCAAATAGGCTGTATGTGAACTGTTAGAAACAACTGGATAGAGCATGTGGCTTGTTTGTTTAGTTTAGCCATACAAAAGTGGTCTGTAATTTGATGAATATTATAAAGATGACATTTTCTATACAGTATGTGCAGCTTCAAAGTTCACAGCTATGAATGAAATAGATACTTATTTTCAGCTTAAAGCTAAAAGCAGACCAAAAGAAAGTTATTTTAATTAACTGCATGTGCAAGCTGGCAGGGGAAGACATCAATACACTCTGGAAAAGAGTTACAAATGCAAGGTGAGCTCAGAAGTACCAGGAAAGCCTACTGCATCTAAAACTTTGCTTCTCAAAGTGGTCCTCTGACCATCTGCAATTTTTACCACCTGAGACCTTGTTAGAAATGCAAGAATCTCAGCCCACCCAGAACTACTGCACCAAAATCTGCACTCTACAAGGTACTGGGTGGTTTGTACACATATGGAAGATTGAGAAGCTCCTCTAAAAAACATTACCTTATTGAGGTGAAATTAAAATTCACTAACCCAAAAGTTATCAGGCAGTATCATTTATATTTTTATAAACAAGTCTCAAAATGCACATCTAAGCTCATCAGGATCAAATTAAAACATGCAAGCAGTACTATGCAGTATATTCATCATACATCATGTAAGACAACATCCCTCCTTAATTATAATATTAATATACATTGTTTCCTTGTTATTTCCTGCCCTTTAAAAAACCATACAGGCATTTAAAGACTGGGGTGGGGTGGGGTGGGCAGTAAGGCAAGGAAAGTCATGAAATTCTGCCTGAACTTTGAGGACAGCAGTGAGCCGTGGAGGCCAAACATGGGCACCTCACAGGCTCTGCTCTGCCGCCCGTGGTCAGCGCTTCTGAAATCTCACACATGCTGAGGAGCTGCCACGGGTACTGCTTATTAAGGGCATGGGCAGGACATTTTGTGAACAGAATTTACCCATTTCCTCCTTGAATTCGTGGGGTGTGTTGAATAAAATCACAAATAAAACTAATATTAATGTAGCAAAATTCTTTCAGAATTAAATTATAACACATTTTTTTTTTTTTTTTTTGAGACAGAGTCTCACTCTGTTGCCCGAGCTGGAGCGCTGTGGTGTCAGCCTAGCTCACAGCAACCTCACACTCCGGGGCTAAAGCAATCCTCCTGCCTGAGCCTCCCAGTAGCTGGGACTACAGGCATGCACCACCATGCCCGGCTAATTTTTTCTGTATATTTTTAGCTGTCCAAATAATTTCTTTCTATTTTTAGTAGAGACAGGGGGTCTCGCTCTTGCTCAGGCTGGTCTCGAACTCCTGGGCTCAAGTAATCCTCCTGCCTCGGCCTCCCAGAATGCTAGGATTACAGGCGTGAGCCACCGCGCCCGGCCATAACACATTTTTTGAAAAGAAAAAATTTTTAACATGTTATTTAAAAAACTATTAATGAGCCCTTCCCCTGCTCCTGACACAACAGTTGAAAAGTCAACAGCATCTCCAAGGAACTTCTGGGCGCCTACCAGCCTAAGGGACACTGCCCAGGTTCTGCGGCAGGAGGACGGTTGTTTCCTCACCGTGCTGGGACCATCCCCTCACCCTGTCTTCTCCGTGTGCACAGTCGTTTTAATAAGTAAACAAAAACGTTCCCTAGTCCCAATTCATCAGAACCTGCCAACGTGCAACCACAGAGGCCCCTCTGCAGCGCCATTGCAGAGAATGTCAGCTGGGAGGTTCTGGCAGCATCCACAGGCGTCCTCCCAGCCTCGGATGGAAGCTGCAGCCAGCGATCCTCATGGGCTCCCATGACTGGCATGTGGAACTGGACTCTCCCGGGCAGACACGGAAACAAGGGAGGACAGTGGTGACTGGCAGCCTGGGCCCGTCTCTCCCTCAAACACCTTGTCGTATTTGTGTCTTTCTTAGAAATACCGGGAACAGAGCAGAGACTGAAGCAGGAGGAAGGCTTCCTCCTGGTTGACTTGAGTCATTGAGAAGGTCCTGAATGATTAAAAATCTTAAAGAAGAAAAATCAAAAGGAATACTCATACACAGGCTCATGTGAAAAAGAAAAATGAAGGGAATCAAATCAGAAAGAAAAACACCCCTGCCTAGAAAAAAATCTGCTATTTGTAGAATCCAAACAAGAAAACAGCTGAAGAAACACTGTCTGTTAATTCTGGGTTAAACATGCTAATTTAATAGACATTTACTCAGCATGTTTTAAGTGCCAAGCACGAGGCTAGGCACTGGCCGTACAAAATCAGAGATGTGGTCACTGTTCTCGAGAAAACCATTCCTTCTCTTTAATAAAATACAGACAGAAGCTGCCTTAATGTAACTCACACTTTTGTTTGTTTTACAAAAATGCACATAAAAGTACCTTTAAACTGATTCTCTCAGTGGCCAAACCCAGCCCGCCTCTGAAGAGCTATGCTGGGAACCTCGGTAAAACCCTGTACTGAGGACAGCTGTCACGTGCGAGGCTTCGCCCGTCGCTCTCCTGCAGGGAGAAGGGGGGGTGAGGCGGGGGGAGTCCAAATCTGTAAGGAAAAAGAATTCCTAGTGGATCTGTTTCTCTGGATATTCCCACGTATCCCTGTGACCGGCTGGAATCTAGGTTGCTATAAATACTGCAGAGGTGTTCTCATTAATCATTTAGAAAACATTAAATGAAAATACTCCTACAAAATTTATCTTCGACAGTCCATCGTGCCGAAGATCCACAATGCCACTATGGAGGAGGCCGATGTGCCAGAAATCACCCAGGCCTCGGTGCTGGGTGGTGAAAAATGAAAGGGAGAAGGGAGCCACTGAGCTTCATGGTAGCAGCCAGGCCGCTTCCTGCCCCTCCCGTCCACGCTGGCGGATCGCAGCATCTCTGGAGCCTCCTGTGCCAGCCAGGAAGACTCGGATGTGGCCAGGTTGCGTGAAGCCTGAGCCAGACCCAGGGAAGCCGGTGCCACATGCACACAGAACGTGCAGTGACCGCCGTACCCTCTGCCCAGCTCTAACAGCTGCACTCTGGCTTCAGTAAGGCACAAGCTCTGACGTGCGCTGCAGCACGCCCCACTCATTTTCAAGTCATGAGGGCACTTTGCTGGGATTACTGTGCTGTATGTATTTCCCTGGACACCACCCTCCGTCCCCGCCGGGCTAGCTGTCCTCCTCCACCTTGACTGGAGCAGGTGGCCGGTGCAAAGCCGTGTCTTCAGTGCCCCTTTCACTGCCCAATGCTGGGGCCACCGCCCACGTACGTATGTGTCCCACCAAGGACACAGCGTCCCACTCAGAGTGCTCCACAAGTCACCTTCCACTTTAACACTGCACTGTAAATTTAAAACAAACAAATAAACATGCTGAGATACTCCTAATAGAAAAAGTATCTTAAATATTTGTTATTTAAATGATTTGTTCAACTAAAGTTTCCAGAGCCACGGAGCATGAAGACAAACTAGGCGCATGCCCCCGTACCGAGTCTGATACAGCCTTGTCTGATCCAGGCATGACTTTAGTCCCAGCTCAGTGACTGGCAAAGGCAAATTCTGAATTTCACTGCAAAATTTTTGTGGGCAAGACAGGTAAAGAAGAGGCCTTCATTTGGGTGTTCTAATGGTAGCAATGGAACCCCAAACTGAAAATTTCCACATCTTTAATAGTTTGTTCTTAAAAAAAAAGACTGGAAATGCCAAATTTCATGAAAATGGTGAGCAAAGCGAAGGGCAGTAAGACTAACTAACAGGCCTTCCCCAAATGGGTACAGCAGAAAGAACGCATCCCACAGTAAGTGCATGAGAGTTCTGGCACGGAATAATGTGGATGCAAATCAAACCTAAGCAGAAAGTGCTACCTCTGAGAGGTGAATTGCTTTTGCCATGGAAAATAAAATCAGACACTTGAAACAGGCTGAATATTTCATTCTGAGCCATCGTGTATGCTTATGTGTTGATAAAAAACAGAACTTGGGGGGAGGAGGGGATGGGCACATACACACATAATGAGCGCGATGCGCACGGTCTGGGGAACGGACACGCTTGAAGCTCTCTCTGTTAAGGGGGAAGGGGGAAAGACAACGAACGTAACCTAAACATTTGTGCCCCCATAATATGCTGAAATAAAAAAAAAAAAACAGTACTTAATTTGGGAACTCAAAATGTGCATCTTGTGATTTTGGAGGGAGGGTGGAGAAGGACCGCAGACCGTGACAGTCAAGTACAGAGGAGCGGACCGTCGATGGAGGAGGAGAGTGATTTAGCATCAATTAATTTAAGTGTTTGCCCCATCAACTTTAGTTTGACTAAAATTCCCTACGAATCAAGTTCTGAAATCAGCTTTCCTAGTAAATCATTATATCTCTAATAACTTAAATACACAGATATGAATTTAGTGTTAGAAGCAGCACTGTGTTTCTTAAACAACGTATAGAAGACAATCAGAGTGTGTTTTATTTCCAGTGGAGAGATCTTTGGCTGCATGTTTTCCCTCCAGTTGCACAGGACGTTGAGTGAACAATTTAACGTAGAGTGGCACTTTAAAAATTCAAAGCACTCTGTATTTACTTGCTCACTGCTATCATGAGTCTCTCTTTGGAACAAGAGGGAGGACTCCAAACAACAGATTAAAAAGGTGGAGGTGGAGGTCTGGGAAAATTTAGCTGTCCTAAATTAACTATGTCAGGAACAGACATTTTCTTTGTGGATAAAAATATAATGGCTATGTACAACACAACAAGGGAAACCAAATGTAAACTATGAATGCTAATATCGCCGTATCAATACTGGTTCATCAGTTGTAACCACACTAATGCAAGATGTTCACAGAACAACAAAATGGTGATTTAGTGATATTATCCATGGATATAATCCCTGTCAACACTTCTCATGCCACTTTGGGAGGCTGAGGCAGGAGGATCACTTCAGTCCAGGAGTTTGAGACTAGCCTAGGCAACAAAGCAAGATCCCTGTCTCTAAAAAAAATAAAAATAAAAAAACTAGCCAGGCACAGTGGTACACGTCTATAGTCCCAGATACTCAAGAGGCTGAGGTAGGAGGATTGCTTGAGCCCAAGTGTTCGAGGCTGCAGTGAGCTATGGTGATGCCACTGCACTCCATCCTGGGTGACAGAGTGAGACTCCATCTCTAAAATAAAAAAATTACAAAACAAAACACCTCTCATGGATACAAACCCTACAGTGAGTGAAACAATCTGTTCTAGTGTAATAAATACAAAATCAAAAATAATTTAATTAAGGGAAAATTAAAGAAGGCTATTACCGGCATATGAAGAATGGTTCTCAAAAAAGAAACCATGAGGGATTCTGGAAAGGTATTTTAAAGTTCTAACATGAAAAGTAATTCTGAAGTTGTCAACACTTAAGACAAACAGACAAAAACAAATACTTTTGTTGCTGGGCAGGGCTGGTGCCCGATGACCTTATCACTCCCACTTCCCCGCGGGGTGGATGGTAGCAGGCCTCCAGGGAGGCTGAGACTGAGGTGGCAGTGACACTGGCCGGCTGGGTGTGTGGGAGATCACTGGGGTTGTCTGTCTACAGGGCCGAAGATTTTGTGGATGCGGGTCCCAGAGAGCACACGCTAAGCTGACTGCATATCCCATTTCACTCCCGCTAAAGATCAGCCAAGCAGCAGGTGGCTCAGGAATTGGAGGCGCATCCGGAGAGGATGCCCATTTGACACGTGCCTGCGCACAGGGATGGTGGGGTGGGGGCAGGGGGTGTGCCTCAGAGCTCCTGAGGCTCCAGGTAAAGAGATGCACATCAGCTATTGCGTAGACTCTTGCTCCAACACTGCATCTCCCAGAGCTGTCTCCACAGCCAGCAGCTGGTCTGAGCAACAGTGCGCGCAGCTCAGACAGGAAAGTGTGTCAGAAAGCTGTGCGCAGAGGCCTTCACTTGTCTCAACCTGCTTGGCCATGACATACGGATGGTAGGTTTACGTCCGTCTACCATTCCTGATGTAATGGTACGTAGAATCAAGACGATACTCCTAAAATGTGTTACTTTTCAAACAAAAGTTGTTATGTTGGTATTTTTAAATTAGAATTTTTTTCAGGGTTGGAAATAATATTTCCCAGAATATGAGAAAATATTTCCAAAATACACAACAAAGTATTAAATACCTAAACTATGCAAAGAACATCAACAAATCCACAACAGAAAGATAACCCAACAGAAACACAGGCCACGACTATGAACACGTGAGCCCCTGAACAGGACACGCCAGCAAAGGACACGAGAACTGGGCAGGAGTCAGAAAGATGCACGTGACGACGATGAGAGGCAGAATTTCAGACCCACCGGTGAAAGTCTGACAGCACTCAGTGATATGCAAGTAGGGAAACAAAACACACCCTGTTGTTGGGAGTGGAAATTAATATAGCTACTTTGGAAAGGAACTGGGCTGTTTCTTACAGAGCTGAAAACACAAATGCCATGCTACCTCACAACGCCACTTTTAATTTATATTAATGCCTCAGAGAACCTCTTGAACGTGTGCACAAAGAGAAACGTACAAGGATGTTCGTAACACCATTGTTCATGAGAGCCCAAACGGAAAGATCCTAATTGTTCATCCTCATAGATGTGGGTGGATGTGAATGAGGCTAAGTGGGAAAAGGAAAAGCAAAATGAAGAAAGATGCCCTCAAGAATTACATTCAAAAAGCACGTAAGACAATACTCTGTTGAGCTATATTAAAGTGTCTATATTTCCGTGTGTGTGTATGAAGTGAGCACACAAAAGCACGATCTGGAAGGAGACACAACAACTCCACACTTGTGACTGTCTCCGGGATGGGGTGAAAGTGTGGCACAGGCTGGAAGAGTCACGGACACTTTCATTCATTACAAAAAAGGTCTGAAGCCAATATGAAGAATGGTTATATTTGTTAATTGAGTGTTAAAATATTGGTATTTAAAAATCTATTAAAATAGTAAAATAACCGTAAAATAAAAGTAAATAGTAAATAGATTTGAACAATATAGAAAAATCAAAATATGTGAATGTGCACAAATCATTCAGGATCTTGTGTAGCTCAGGAGTGCTCTACCTGAACTATGATGAGAACTCGCAGGCAGGGGACTCTATTTCAAAGTCAGAGAACTACAGACAGGAAAGGCAACTTTAAGATACACTTATCTTCTTCTCCGTCCCTGGAGATACATGACACATGGTATCATTATGCAACTGAAGTTCAATTTTTAGAGATAGACAGTGGATAGAGCAAGTTTTCTGCAAACCATTTTTATTCTTGTTGTTTTGACATCTTCTACCAGCGTGACCAACACCGATCCTGAGTTTCCCGAAGCCCTATGACAACCATAGACAGAAGAGCTCAGCCGCTGAGTTTCATGTGCCAAGTCTGAAGTCACTGAAGCTGCATGGCCTTCACATGTCTCGCAGGGATGCAGGGAGCTGCCACTTAATGAAAAGACATGGACAGTCTGCTCGACCCTCAGCCAGCTGGTTCCTAAACACCAAATCTGAGTCTGCAATGACCTCCCCTACACCCACTGGATGAAGTCTGACAAAAAGCTCAATGCAGCTTCTAACCCGATCTCCTCCTGGGCCCTGGGTTCCAGGGATGGATGTACAGCCCAAGAGGGGAAGAAGCAATGCATGGAGCAGAAGGAGAGCAGAAGAGGAAACATGAAGAGACGATAAAGAGAGGGGCACCGAGGTCACAGCCGGCTGCTACTCAGACCTTGTGTGGCCCTGACCTCAGCTCTGTGCCACTGTCCTCACTTGTCTTCACTGCTCCTCCCTGGGAGCAGGAGGGAGAATCCCAAAGCACCAATTAAAAGATAGTGCTAAGAATCAGGACGCAAATTTTTTTTTTTTTTTGAGGGCAGCTGAAAGTAATTGACGGAAATTGGTAGAAACATCAGACAACTATATCGGCCACAATACCGTTCGTTCCTTTCTTGGATGAAAATTTCAAAGAAAAATACTTTATGATTTTTACATGATTCATTACGTGTCTTGTTATGAATATTCTGAATGGGTAAAAATTATGCCCAATATTTAAATGAAATATATTAAAGCTCATTCATAAAAATTATTTGTTTATATCGTTACAGCCTCCTTTTTAAAGCGCATTTTAACGACTTGCTTTGCTTTATGTATTGCAAGCTAAAAGGAAACGAATGAATCAAAATCTTACATTTATGCTTGTTACACTACAAAATGAGAAGAAGAATTAGTAAACATTCAGTGTATTATTATGGATGAATGTTAATATGCTTTGGCTAAAACATATGTATGATTTATGTCTATCTCATAATTTAAATTAGCTGCTTAATGATGCATAGCTACTATCTTCTCTTTACCCACTTACCAATGCAGTTTAATTTCAGGCAGAAAGAGAAGACACGTTCCAGTCCAGACTGCACGTCCTGAGGAAAGAATGTCCTCAAAGAGGAGAGGATGGAGGACAGGTAGCTCCATACCTGAACTGTGAGCTTTTATTCCTTATCTTAAAGGAAGCTCAGTGTCATCTCCATCGAACTTCTCTCCTTAAAGGGAGGTGCACGTGCAGCAGCGTGTTCAGTGCGTTGTAACATGGGACCTATGATGAGAAGGTGAGCATTCACGGTGGCTAAGACCAGAGAGAGATGGGAGCTGGAGGTTCTGGTTTGGCCACCAGAGGAAACACCGCCCTTTAGTCTTACAAATTCAGAAGCAGCTGACGGATGCATTGTCGTTTTCAAGGTACAGTTCTGTTGTGTGTGGACCTCAACAGGGAAAGACACCAGAGCACCTCATGCAGCCATAGGCTTCAGGGCACCTGGGAGTTCAGAACCAGTAAGAGACGTGCCTGTGTGCTCAGAGTCCTGCGTTTTTGTTGGCAGCAGACAAAACACCTCAAAATCGGCTGCCAATTCCCAGGTCCAGGCAGAGAGTCCCGCAAAGTGGGTCCAGACGCTCGCCTGAGTGTGAACGAGGCGAGATGGGCAGGGCTGGAGGAGAGGCCGGGGCTGCAATCAGCCTCAGAGGCAAAAATGTTTTTTTTTATGCTGAAGGAAAACATAGCTGCCCCTTATAAGAAATAAGGGAACAGTCATCCGTTGACTATCAAAGCCACCAGGCATAATTGATTAAATAGAAACATCCCCAAACTTCCCCATTTAACAATGCCTTAACCCTTTCTATCTTTTCATCACAACCATTAAGAAGGGATAGACACACTCCTCTTTTTGGGCCGGAAGTTTGCTCACAGCCTTATATGCAATGGCTACAAAGTGGCGATGACAGGGTCAGGGAGCCAGTGTTAATTTACAAGCTAGAAAAACATGCCTTGAACATCCAGGGGTGGCTGCACCTCTCTGAATGCACGGGGGTGCATGGGGAACCACCTACGTGCAGAGTGGACGGGCGAACTTCGGGGAGGGACACAGATGAGATGTATTCAGGGAGACAAGGATGGATACAGCCCTGCTCCCCAGTGACCCCGCTCACAGCCAGGGTGCGGGAGAAGAAACATCCCGGAAGGAAGTGAAGACGTGTTTACTCGGCCAGGCCAGTGATGCCAGCAAGGGGCCCCTCGGAAAGTCCTAGAACCCCTCTGACCTCACTTCTTCCATCTGTTGGCCACGTGCAGGCGGATGGACCACACTTCTGAGCATTCTCCTTCACGTGGCTCCTGGCTTTGGTCTGTCCTCCCCTAAGCATGTGGAAGGCTCACAGGACATGACAGGCTACTGGGTGTACGAAGTGTCACACATCAAGGCCTGAGGTCTGCGTCAGTGGGGGATGGCAGAGTCTGTGTCCATAGACAAGAGTGCAGTGGAGTCCCAAATCTGTGGATGACAGTGTCGTGGCTGGTCCCTCCTGGCTGCATCTGCCCCACTTGGCTTTGGTTCACTTCCGCTAAATCATGCCGCCCAGCCAAGACAATGTCTTTGGTGTATGCACTGTTTTAGGTATTAAAACTTCCCTTTTTAATTTTTCTTTTCTACAAGGGGTAAATTTCTTTGATCAGAAGCAAGTCATTTTTGATACTAGTCAGGCCAAAGGTCAGAAAGCATCCCATACCCAAAATAATAAAAATCCTCTTCCATTCTGGGATAGCTCAGGACAATGCCGACTAGTTCCTGCCAACACCACATGAAAGGAAAAGCTGAGGAGGACGAAGTGTGGAGGACAGAGGACACTGACCCCTATCCTTTCCTGTGTCCCCTCCAAGGAAACAGGACCCGAGTGTTACGGAAAGAACACCACAAAAAGAAGCTGAAAGATGTGTTTTTACTTCTGGTCTTCTTAGTTCATCTATTTACCTACAATGTCAACCAAGTTAAAAAGAATATTGATTTAAATTTTTTGAAACTTCTATAGTAATTATATCTTTATTATTAAGCAGGTCTTTGTACTCTCTTGTATGGTTATTATTTTGTATTTTCTGCCTCCAGTTAGGCTCTAAGCTTCCTGACAACCAGAACCACTCTTTGTAGCTCCACTGTTGCATCCAACAAATGCTGACTAGTTGATCTTACAAAGAAGGTGCAGTATTTGAACGTCACATGTGTTACTGATTCAGAATAGAACAAGAAAAATAGCAAATGCAGCAATTATAACCATGTGTCAGCCACTGTTCCAAGCAAGTCACATACATGACATCATTCAATCTTCACGATGCCCTAGGAAGCAGGCAGGATTGTCACCTGATCTACCAATAAGGACACTGGGCACAGAGCCACCAACTGGCCCGAGTTTAACGGGTCAACCAGGAAGTCTGACTGCAGAGCCCAGCCTTTCAGTAACTGAGCTTACGCTGCCTCTCCAGAGACATCCTTCTGAGACTGCTTTCGATTTTATGCGGGGTTTAAGACGTATTTGTAAGGTCCTCCACTGGGGGACCTACATTCCACTTGAAGGCTCCCAGTGGCACAGGAGGTCTCCGTCATCTGCCCTCCCCGCCTCACTTCTTATGTCTTGCCTTGCTCCTGGAACTGCCCTATGCTGTGGCCCAGTGTTTTCCAGACAATGGTGAGACTGTGACCCAGTGGGTGGGACACAGCCGGATTTTGAAAATAAATCAGAATAGACACTCATAGGAAATATTACAGGGTACGCCACGTGGTAAGGATGAGTACTGATTCAGGAATGTTTCTGTCTCACTTATATGCATGTATACACACTAGGTCGTGACATGAAATTACTTTTTACTGTGCAGGGCAGTTCCAAAGTCCACCACCAAAGTCCCTGCAGCAAATCGCACTACTTGACGTGGCGGGTGCTTGGTGAATGGTCGTTACATGAACAAGCGGACGCGCCAGTGAGCACCGCCAGGGCAGCGTGTTCACAAAGCTGCGTGGGACCGTTTTGTGGGTCAAGGCTTGTTGCGAGGTACTTACTTGACTTTTCAGGACGGGATAAACAAAGAAAACGGAGGACACCTAAGTAATCATATATCAAAGTGAAGCACAGCAAAAGACATGCGAATGTACAAATATTAAACATCTCTGCCTTACCCCTGCGCCCGGGATACACATGAGGGTAGTATTCATAATAAAGATCTGGCTGATCAAGATTTCCAAAGGGTTCAAATTCCATTTCAGCATTCTGGAAAAGGCCCAACTTCACTAGTAGTGCTAGCCTCACAAACCAAAGCTGAAAACACACAAAAGAATGGAACGATAGGTTATCTACATGTATCAAGTTCAGAAATTCCTATTCCCTATTAATCTGTATCAGAGGTTGATCTCTAACATATTAAAACACAGGCTAACCTAACTTTCTATCTTTGCAGCTTTGCATAACCATGTTTATAAAAATACTCTAGCAGCTGGGCATGGCAGTACACCCCTGTAGTCCCAGCTACTTGAGAGGTTGAAATGGGAGGATCACTTGAACCCAGGAGTTCAAGTCCAGCCTGGGCAACACAGCAAGATCCCATCTCCAACAAAAAAAAAAAAAAAGAAAAGAATCTTGAGGTTAATAATAACAATGTAAATCATTTTATATTATTGTTTACTCCGTAAGTAAACAGTAGGTATTGAGCAGAGTGTGTGTGCAAAGCATTACCCCAGGTTTGGGAAGATAAACAAGCACAGTCCCTTGCAGAGGAGTTTATCATCTAGAGTGGTAGAGACTGATGGCAAAATGGGCCGGGGGCAGGAGAGCAGGGTGGGCTGCGGGTAACTGGGCCATGCTGGAGCATAGCTCTGAAGGGTGCAGAATTTCCGGAGGTCACCGGCTAAGGAAGGGCCCACAGGTGCAGGGCATGGTCGGAATAGAGGCCCACCGTGGACGGCGTGTGAAGCGCCTGAGCAAGGGGAGCTCCCGCGTGGCTGGCACGCAGAATGTAGTGAGGGAACTGGGAATTCCTAGGCATTTCACCTAAGTAAGCTGCTGTTACCAACTGGGACAGGTGAACCTACCTGCCAGCCTTAAACCACATCTCGTCTCTACGTGAGATCAGATGCTGAGCACCCAGTGAGCGAGCTTCTGGGGTGCACAAAGGCTACTTCATGACAGGGTACAGTGAGAATTCCAGTCCCTGTGGGTATAATATAAACCGCTAACTAAGAAAGGAAGAAGCAGGGCAATTTCATACTGAGATTAAGCTCAGGATATGAAAATCCATTTTTTTGTGCTCAAATTGTTCTATTGGCATGAAAGGCAATGGTCCCCAAATTGTGATAAGCCCAAATAAAAGTACAGCAACCAAAGGTGCTCTAACCTGCAGCGAATCTGTCGTGTGGCTGGTGGGCAGCCCACTCTTGCCGTAGCCCTGGCCGTGGGCAGTGAGGAGGCGTCCGCACAGGTCCACTGCCGCCCTCCAGTTTCTGCAGCTCTGCAAGACACGACGGAGTGTGTGACCCAAACACACGTGCAGGACACGATGGAAGGTGTGACCCAACACAGCCACCAGACACGGCTGCCCGCCCTGACCGTGGCGAGGTCAGTCGGCTGGCCGCCACGGAGGGCAGTGCCATTTGTCAACACTGCACGTGTAATTATGCAGCCAGAGAGCCCAGCAGGACACAGTTTGAGATGATAGAAATCATAAAACATTAAAATTTAACAATTGAGAGAACACAAGAGATTTTCACTGGAAAGCTCCCCCATCCTCCATTCTGTAAGACTGGTTTTAGTCAATTGAAAAGTCAATGATTTAATTTTACGCTACATGTTAGATATGTTTATTTGTACCTGTAAGATCTGCATATGACTCTAAGTGGTTTTATGTGTTCAACATAATTCTAATTTGCCAATATGAAAAAAAATCAATGAACTCCGCTAATGCCACACATGACAGGCCAGTGGGTCACTGCAGAGCATTCATACGACTTCATGCTATAGCTCCACCCAGGAAAGGCTGGCTGGCATCCCACACTGGCACACTGACTTGGGCTCATGTGTTTACCTTTGCCCTCATGCAATATGGGAGAGAGGGGCTGTCGGACAAAGGAATGGGAAAATACTATTGGAAAGAATGTTTAAATCTTATAAGAAGCTGGAACTGGATACTCAATGTGTATTTTTCTCAATATAACAGGCACTATCTTTGAATACTATAGATGTGCCCATTTATGCAGTCGGTCAACAAACAGCCTTTCAGTATCTCTTGTCTGGCGGAGACCGCATGCTGGGGGGCGGGGATCACAGTGTGAATGAATACCAAGTCCCTGACTCATTAAGTGTAGGACCAAGCAAGGAAGACAGACATTAAACAGGTTGTTTTTCAAGGATTAATTGATGATTTTGTGTGTAGCCACGTGCTTCTTCAGCAAGAAGTTTAGGAATTCACATACTTAAAAATACGTGTTAGAACATGTCACACACCTCTTCTGCATATTAACTCTCGTGTGCACTGCTCCCTCTCGACATCTTCTAGTGGCATGCGAGGACACAGAGGACACGGGCCTCTGTAAGTGAAGTGAAGAGCTCGTGAGGGAAACGGTTCTCCACTTCTCATTACAGTAGCTCTGCAGTCCTTTCTTTGTGATCCCGGGGCGGGAGCTAATGATGTCTTCTAACTTCCTGGGAGGTGGCCGTAGCCGAGGGAGTGTGCTGTGGTTGGGAGCCGGGGAGCTCACGAGTTAGGGGCCGTGGCTCGCTGCCTACCCTTGCGGGCTCAGCACTGGCTCGAGTTTACAGGGCTGAGCTGTCTATCCCACCTCAGTGACAGGGGGATTAAATGAGGTAACACAACAGTGACAGGTATGAAGCAGACCTTAGAAATGTTAACAATGCAGTTAAAAAATCCCCAAGTTGTTGCTACATAAATCCAGCCTGTGCTTCCCATTTAGTGTGAATTAACGATTTCTTTTTATAATGCTGTCAGCAAGGACCAACACGACCTCCTTGCGGAAGTATCTTTTACTCCGTTCTATCTTTTGAGTGTGTGCTGGCGTGTGCATGCTTAGTGAACCCGCACGTGTGAGGGGAGGAACTTCAGGACAGCCAACTCTGTTACTGATCAGCCCTGTGACCTGACACGAGCCACTGGCTGTCCCTGGGCTGTGGGCATCTCAGGTTGCTCCAGGTCTTTTCTGGGGTCAGC
Organism: Lepilemur ruficaudatus; assembly: GCA_963574885.1. Classification (NCBI taxonomy): domain Eukaryota; kingdom Metazoa; phylum Chordata; class Mammalia; order Primates; family Lepilemuridae; genus Lepilemur; species Lepilemur ruficaudatus. The sequence goes on from CAUYRT010046952.1 coordinate 38,224, forward strand.
AGGTCATTTTCTTTTCTTAGCTGCGTAACGTCCCATGGTACAGATTACCAATTTGTCCGCTCACCTATCTTGGTTGCTGCCGGTTTTTGGCAGCCATGAAAAAGCTGCTGTTAACTGTGGGTGCAGCTTCCGTGTGCGTGGAAGCGTTCAGCCTAATTAGGTGAAATACCTAGGAATATGAGGCAATAACCGGATTGCTTCTTGTATATAAGAGAATACTTAGTTTTGTGAGAAACCGCTGGACTGTCTTTCCAAGTGGCTGCACCATTTGCATCCCCGGCAGCAATGAGTGACGGCCCCCGCTGCTCCACATCCTCATGGCGCCGGACGTCAGTGCTGAACCTTGGCCATGCTAACGGGAGTGTTGGTATCGCACTGTCGGAGGAACTTTTGCACATTTTCTCCCACGTTTTCCTCATACTGTACCTGCTGCAGCCTGACGGTGAGCGGCAGCCAGCCAGCTGCAGGCACTAACAGGATGACTCAAACGTGATCCCTTCAGACGTATCTTGTAGTGTTTTTGTTTTTGGTGATGAGGAGACCGCACACGCAGGATGCAGTCAGGCGCCCCTGCTGACACCGCCCCGCCACGCACGTCTCCCGCGCCACGAGCCCGCGCTCTCCCTCGCCAGTTGGTGCAGCCGCTTAGCCGAGGCTGAGCAGCACTGGTCAGACGCGAAGACGAAATAGGTGCCACCTTCCCCCAACCTGCCCAAATTACGCAAAACAGTTTCAAGTACTATAAAGATTTCTGTGTTCTGGTTGACAGTTCAGAAATATTTTTAGACTGGTTAAGATAATTTACTGAAGCTATCTCCAAATGCCTTCTCTAGTCTAAATGCAATGCAATAATCACTTTATATAATACAAACAGCTATGTATACTCTGTTTGAATTGCAAATGTGAGAAAGTGAGAGGGAAAGACATCCTGCCAAGTCAAACCAGTTCTATTTATGTATCGGAGCAGATCCTGTATCCAGGGGCAATTAATGACTGCTCCCTTCCCCGGCTCCCTGGTTGAACATTCTGGCCTCTCCTGCCAGTGGCATCCCTTCTAAACAGAGGCTGGGGCGCCCTTACCTAGGGAAGTGACCTACACTGAGGATGGGGACGAGTTAGCCAGGGAGGAGGGGAGGTGCAGAGACCTAGGACAGTGAGCAGGCACAGGAGTACCAGGAGCACAGTGATGGCTGCGTGGCCTGAGGGGACACAGTGGGGACTAGGGCACGTGGGAGGCTGGTGAGGCTGAGCAGTGCAGGCCTCTGCAGTGTCATGTCACCACACCGGTCCCCCCACAGTGAGGGGTGACATTGGGGAACCCAAGCGGATGTGAGTGGAACAGTCAGGAGGATGTCCCAGGAGCCTGGTGCCGGCAGTCTGTGTACATCCTGCGGGCCGAATCCACCCACTGCCTGCTTCTGTCCACACAGCCACTGGAGCCCGGCCTCACGCATCTGTGTGCGTGCTCTCAAAGGCCTCGTGCCACTGTGGACCAGATGGGCAGTCACAGCAGAGACCCTATAAGCAGAAGGCCTAAAATATTTGCCCTGTGATCTTTTACAGAAAACGCTGGCCGACCCTAGTCTAGACTTTTTCATGGGTCAATAGTTCATTTCCTTTTACTTCGAAGAGGACCGTGGACTGGTGGTGTGTGACAGCTCCGTAAGGAGAAGCAGAGAAGCTGACACCTTCACAGCAACGAGACAGAGCTCTGTCCTCTGAATGCAATGACAGCAAAGAAGGGGCCTGTGTTTGGTACATGTCTCCCCAGTTGTTTTCCTATAATTAACTGCTCACTATAATGAATTTTACAGAAGTTGTAGTCTGCTAAAGATTAAAAATTTTTTAAAAATACCAGTCTCTTCAGCACTGGGCTTGAAAAGTATGGCTGCAGGTAGCCTGAGCAAGGCAGCAGAGCAGAGGGCCCGGGGACCTGAGCGGGCAGTGGTCTGCCGCAGGGCGTGGACTCAGGCTCCTGCTGAGTGTGTCAGGTGGGTGGGGGTGCCAGCCTGAGACAGGGACGATGGAGGGCACAGGTTCAGGAATGGGAGCTGATCTGATCTGATTCTTGAGATACTGAATTAGATGGGCCTTTCAGATATCCAAGAATAGAAGAGCAAACAGTTGTATGTTAGGTCCAGAGCTTGAGAGAGAAGGGCCCAGGAATGGTCCAGAGCAGAGGGGAGGGGCCGAGATGGTCTAGAGTAGGAGAGGAGGGGCCCTAGATGGTCCAGAGCACAGAGGAGGGGCCCTAGATGGTCCAGAGCACAGGGGAGGGGCCCTAGATGGTCCAGAGCACAGAGGAGGGGCCCTAGATGGTCCAGAGCACAGGGGAGGGGCCCTAGATGGTCCAGAGCACAGGGGAGGGACCCTAGATGGTTCAGAGTACAGGGGAGGGGCCTGAGATGGTCTAGAGTAGGAGAGGAGGGGCCCTAGATGGTCCAGAGCACAGAGGAGGGGCCCTAGATGGTCCAGAGCACAGGGGAGGGACCCTAGATGGTTCAGAGTACAGGGGAGGGGCCTGAGATGGTCCAGGGTACAGGGGAGGGGCCTGAGATGGTCCAGAGCAGAGGGGAGGGGCCTGAGATGGTCCAGAGCAGAGGGGAGATGGCTGAGATGGTTGAGATCACAGGGGAGGGGCCCGAGATGGTCCAGAGCACAGGAGAGGGGCCAGGGATGGTCCAGAACAGGAGGGGAGGGGCCGGAGATGGTCCAGAGCTGCAGAGGCAGACGTTGCTGGTCCTGGGTGACCAGAGTAGAGAGGGCTTCGAGGTGGCAGCCTGAGAAGGAACTAAGCACCTGGTAGCTTCCAGACAGAGTTGTTACTAGTGGCCCTGTTGAGCACTGGCTCCATGGAGGATGGGACTGGAAGTCAGATAGGAATAAAACCTGTGGGGCTGCGGATGGGGAGGCAGCGACATGGGCAGCTCCCGGTGCCTCTAGGCGCAGGAGAGATGAGGCCGCGGCCGAGGAGCTGAGAGGCTCAGCATCTGTATTGAACAAATTGGTGACTGAGTGAAAAGACAAGTGAGGAGGATCTAGCTGGAGAAGGGCTGATTACAGGTTAGAAAGGGAAGATGATCGCTGGCACGAGGTTTTGGAAGTCAGGAGGGCTCTCAGGCTGAGGGGCCTGCAGGGAGGACACCTGGCGCAGACCTGGCAGGTGTGTGTCTGGGACTGGGGCGTGAGCGGCTCCTGGCTATGGCCTCCACATCTGCTCCAAAGCAGGGGAGGTCACTCATCCATAAGACGAGGAGGACGGGGGTGGAAAGGAGCAGTGACGGCTTAGAAAGGATGGCCGTTCCACACTGAAGGGCCACTGGAAGCTGAGGAGCATCCGTGCGCAGGTGCCTGGCTGCGGGACTAGCTCCAGCTGACAGGGTGCTGGCGCGGAGGAAGCTGGAGGCCGACACTGAGAGCTTTCTGAGACGCGCAACGAAAGAACGACAGAGCAAGCCTGTTTGGGGCGTCGGTAAGAGCACTGGTCAACTGCGGATCATGGACACTGAGCTGGGAGAAGCAGGATGTGAAGAAACAAGGCGCCGGTGCGCAGGCAGAGAGTAGGGCAGTGGCCAGCATGCTCAGGAGGCAGAAGGACTCCAGGGGGCGGCGGCCACACCAGCTGGTGGGGGCTGCTGCGGTGGGAGCAGCCCACGGGCACGGGTGACGTTGCTAGTGGAGCCGTGTGGGGGATCCCAAGGCCTGAAGCGCCCCAAGTACAGGCACAGAGACACTCCACAGAGACCCGGAGCTGGAGCTGCAGGGACTGGGGCCCTGGCACCGGCCAGCCCATCTCTGTGGCTCCCCAAGTCGCCAGGTGAGGGTGGAGGTTTGGCAGCAGTGAGCGTCAGCTCACTCAGCTGTCATTAGCTAGGGGATCCCAGATGAGCCACTCAGCGCGGTCTCAGTTACCTCAAAGTACACTGGAGATGCTAGCAGTCTGCGTGGCTCCTGTGGGGTCAACAGTCAACACCCGGATAGACGTAAGCCCATGTTGGGAACAGCGTGGCACGTGCGGCACCGGGAACACCAGCGTCCCCTCCAGGCTTCCTTCCCGCGGCAATGTCACCACCCGCATGTGCACGTCTTTCCTGCTCAACTGTAAGCCCCTCAAGTGCATGCGCTGTTACTGTTGTTTTTTTGTCATAATAACATTACAAAGTAACTATTACTCTGAGCAGTTGTAAAAATGAGAAACCCAAGGGTTTGATGTAACTGCGAGAAACGTGACTGACCCCCAGAAAGGAGAACAAAGAAGGTGGCAGGTAAATGCTAGAGGAACCTGAGTCTTGCCCCTCGTTCACAGGTATGTACTCAGCACCTGCCATGGGCCAGGCGCTGTGCCAGCCTCAGGGACCTGTGACTAGGGGCCCTCTGAAGTCAAGTTACAGAGGTTAGACCTTAGCTCCAGGCAAGAGGGGGCAACGAGATGCTGCTAAACAGAAGAATGTGTTTTGAAATTAAAATTTTGAAAACTCAGTCGGGTGGCAGGTGCACAGACTTAGCTGACTGGGGAAATCGGAAGGAAAGCGGTAGTCAAGAGCCATGTCCACAGGCCGGGCCCAGGCGCACGGGGCCTGCAGCAACCACAGCAGGAACGTGGCCAGTGAGGCAGGGAAGCTGGGGACAGACTAAGGACAGAGCCGGTGTGATGGGGTCACTAGTCAGAGGATGAGAGGGACAGAGAAGCCACCTCATGAACAAAACACTAAAACTCAAGTCTGAGTGGTGGGGCAAGCCTACCCCAGCCCATATAGGGTGGGCTGCAGTGGTGACGTGGCAGAGATTAGTCAAGCTTTACAAAAATACAGAAGACGATGCAACTTTCAAATCAAAGTGTCTAGTAAACGTGCAGATGGAGGCTGCAGCTCATGGGAGAAGACACACTGGAGGAGTGGGTTTGGGGACAGAGAACACACAGGGGAGAGGTGACATGTGAGACAGGGAGGCCCCCCAAGGAGAGAGAGCAGAGGCCACCAGGCACTTAAGGAAGGCGCCCTGGGGAGCAGGGACATGGTCGGGGGAGCTCAGTGCTGCCACACTCAGCTCTGCAGGACAGGACTGCTGCCTAGAGGACATCAGGAAGCTCACAGAATATGCCCAACGACAGGACACCAGCAACTTTTGGGGAAAGGAATAAAAAAATCTATCTGTGGGAGTTACAGTGAGCATCGCCTGAGAGGCCAAAACGGACCTTTCATGGGTGGGGTGGCAGAGCTGGCTCAGCGCTGCGTGGCGCTGCAAGCAGACGCACCCAGTCGCTCCGCCCTCGAGCAGCCCTCACCCAGCACCTGCGAGGAGTGCGCCGCAGGCCTGGCGGCGGGACTGCAGAGATGGATTTGGTATGAGGGACAGTCACATAGAACGAGTAACTGCCAGCAGTGTGCGAAGACACAGACATTTCTTACTTACGACGGGGTTACGTTCCAACAAATCCATCGTAAGTGGAAAATATCTTAAGTAGAAAATACGTTTAATATACCCAACCTATCAGAAGTCATAGCTCAGCTTAGCCTCTCTTAAATGTGCTTAGAACACTACACTAACCCCCAGTTGGCCACATCATCTAACACAAAGCCTATTTTATAATAAAGTATTGAATATTTCAAGTAATCTCTAGAATTCACTAAAAGTGAAAAACAGGATGGTTGTATGCGCACTCAAAGCATGGTTCCTCCTGAAAGTGCACCACTCTTGCACCATCCTAAGCCGGGGACCGTCCACATGCACACATACACGAAAGCACATGTGGCTGGCCCTCCGTATCTGCCAGGGTTCGGTTCCAGGACCCCCTGGGGACACCGAATCCCCAGGGGCTCAAGTCCCTCAGCCAGTCCTCCACACCTGTGGTTCCGCACCTGAAGAGTCAACCAACCACAGATTGAAAAAGTCCCTATATCTGCTGTACTTTTGATCTGCAGCAGGTTGAACCCGCGGATGCAGACGCTGTGGATATGGAAGGCCCACTGCATGTACATGTGTACATACACACAACATGCACAGATTTATAAACTTACGGACACTTACACAGGGTCAGAGGGCACGGCGTGGGTGCAAGGTGGACATGCATGACAGCCTGTGAGGACAGCGTGGGCACCTGAAGCCTGTGAACTCACGAGAAGGTGAGCTCATACGTGGCAGAGTGCAGTCATGGTGCCGCAGAGCCGGGGTGACTGGCGGACAGGGTTGGGGGTTGGCGAGGGTGAGGCTGGCTGGAGCCAGAGGGCAGGAGGGGACAACAGGGTCCTCGAGGGCTGTGGGAAGAGAGATTCCAAAGATGAACCCTCAGAGTGGAGCGACTGCTACCAGGATCATGCCGATGTGTTTATCTGGGTTACAAAATGAAGTGAGATTTCTTCTGAGATAACATGTGCCTGCTTTGAGTGACTGGGTATGATGTGTTCTGGCTGCCAAGTGGGTCACATTTCCCAAAACTGAATGAGCTTAATCTGCAGCCCTACGTGCTGATGGAAATATAATTAAATCACACATGCAACATACTATGTGCTAAAATTAATTATATCCTTATAACTGTTTAAATTTGTGATCAAACATTTCAAATAACTCAAAAATGTGTGAAGGGGTACCTAGTTGACCGATTCTTTTGGGGGTCCTGCGTGAACAAAAAGGGCTCTAAGCTAGATTAGTGAATCGTGCACAAAGAAACAAAGGCCTGAGTTAGCCTGGGGGTAGGGAGGAGCACGGCAGGAGAAAACAATTACGGTAAACATTTTGGAGGTAAAATTCCCAGGTTTTGACCGTCAGCTAACGGAGGGCACACTGGAGAAGCAGCAGGTGGAGGTGGCGGGTGCTAATGAGGCTGTCGTGTGTACTGATGCCTTGTAAACACTCATCTTGCTGTCACGCGGGCGGCCTCAGCTCACACCCACCACACACCACCCGCCCTCCTGCACCTGCACATCACAGGACTCTTAGAAAGCAGTAAAGTATGGAGTAGAGAAAGAAAGTCAACTATGAATAGTGACATATAGTATTCTCATATGTAGCCCTGTGCTCTTTTTTTTTTTTTATAAATATTGTTTTGTATGCTTTTCTTAACTCAAAACTTTCTTGCATCCTCAAATATTTTCTTAAAACATGATTTTTAATGGTGCATGATATTCAACAACACAAATGCAGACATCATTTGTTAATCTGATTCCCTCCTGTGGATGTCTGCACATGTGTCAGAAGCTATAAAACTGATCACTCACCGAGAGCTGCTGGTGTCACCAAACTGGCCAAACGACATCCCACTAACATGCGTCTCTAGGATGACCCTGGGTAGCTAAGACAAGGAAATCATCCCTTCGCCATTACCATGACGAGTGTCTCAGGGTAAAATAAATCAAGATCAGGCTCCCTGCAGTCTGAGGAGTCAACTTTCTGACTTACCACGAATGGAAGCAGCACACAAAGTCACAGAAAATCGCACAGTTCTAAATGAGGAGACAAGGTATGTGCTGGTTAGACAAGTTAAAACTGCCAGTTTCTGTGAACAAAAGTTATAAGAAGTTAAGAAAAGAAACCGTAAGTAACAGTTAAGTTCTACCAGTACCCCACTGTCCCTGTGCACTGAAAGTGTCAACTGCTTTCCTCTGGATGTGTCCTTGGGAGCAGAGATCACTATTATTTTTGCATAATAGATGAATATGATCCTCTGCACACAGTGGGCACCTACTAAGAGCTTGGTAAGTGATTTCTAGCATATTTTCCTTATTTTGTTTTTATACAACTCCTACTTGTATCTAATGCTCATTGCTCAGTTAGGTCTCTTCGGTTGTACTTACCAATTTCTTTGTCTACCTTTGTGTAAAAAGCATTCTTAATTTTCATCGAAGTTTTAAGTGTGCTGATCAGGTCTAAAATAACAGCACAGGCCATGGGAAGCACAATTATATCAATTATTCAAAACATATGACATCTCTGAGTCTCTGAGCTGGCCGTGCTAGAGTTGGAGACCACAGTGAAATGAAATCTGCCTGGGATGGAGGTACAGTGGCCTGTGTTGCCACACCCCTGGGGGACCCTCTGCTGCTCCCAGTCTGGACTCACCTGTTACTGCTCACCCAGAGATCACGACCCTTCAAACCGAGCTCAAATCTGATCTTAACAATGTCTTTCCTGCCCGTGGTGAAACCTTCCTGTTCTTAATCCCTGTTTCTCCTCAAGCTCTTTGGAGCAGTGGCTTTGTCTACTGCATTGCTTTTTAATTTCTACAAATTACATCTCTAGGCTTAACGTGCTAAAAAAAAAAAAGAAAGAAAAAAATTTCTAAAAGTATTTCTTTTGCATGGCATTTGGCATGCACAAAAATTGTGTAACAGACAGTAAAGTCATAGCACTACAAAAAGATAGTTAAAAAAATATTTAACCACACTACACACTAGTAATCAAAGTAAAGCTAATTGCAATTTACTAGTGAGTTGACCTTCAGTAGCAAAAAAAAAAAAAATGTAAATACTGTTGTTAGCCTAAGAAATTAAGAAAAAAATTGTTTTTTTAAAGATATAAGTCAGGGTAGGCAAGGAAATGCCAAAGCTAGTACACTCATGTTGTTGATGAATGTAACTGGAATAATCTTTCTGAAAGACAATGTGTAATAAGTATTAAGAGCCTCAAAAACGGCCATGCTCTTTGGCATAGTAATTCGCTTTCTAAGACTTATCCCGAAGGAATGATCACACACACAGAAAAGATTTCTGCACAAAATGGATTCATCCCAAGGTTATTTATAATAGCTTCAGATTATACAGCTATTGAAATGTTTTAAAAGATTCTTTAATATGGGGAAATGCCTACAATATGATAAATAATAAAAACCACAAAACTGTATAAGCATAATATGAAATTTGTGTGTAGCATATATACACAAATACATATGCATCCATTCATCCTCATGTATACATACATATGTCTATATATATTCATATATACTAAAATGAAAAAGAGCAGTGGTTAGTTTTTTTATATTATTTTTTTTTAAGTTGGCAGTTTTCATCTTTAAGGGGAATGGCTAAATAAACAATTTTTTTCCCTGTTTTTCTGAAGCAAGTAAGAACTTGCTATTTGTAAAATCAAGACGAATGGGGTTTGTGAAGTGGAAGCCGTGCTGTGCACTGAGGGAACAGCACCTGTGTTGACGAGGCGCGGCCTCCTGGCCCTCTGGCGATGGACTGTGTGCGTGTCCACTCTGTCCACCCAGTGACAGCCCAGAGGGACCCACATCACTCCACTCCTGTGCCCAGGACAGCGCCAGACATGCGGGAACCAACCCATGAGTGTTGGAACACTACCATATTTCAAACCAAGTATGGAAGGCATACGTTACTAGTAAGTATGGCGGCTAAAGCAAGAGAAAAGTTTTGTTTTGTTTTTTTCTGAAAAATACAAGGATTTAGATGCAAGAGATACGGAGTCTCCTGACGTCCATTCCCTGACACCGGTATAGCTCCCAGGGAACTCGATTTGTTGCCTATCTGACAGATCTCAAAGGCAATTAGAATTTGTGTGGGCGCAAAAATTTATAAATGAGAAAATTTGATTATGAATATTTATATATTTTTGAAACAAATATGAAATACAACACAGTAAACGCTTCTATCTCATTTTACATCCCATATGTATAGATACACCAATAAAATATTTAAATGTATAATAAAATTACTTGCAAGGACTTTGCAAATACAAAGTATTCCATAAATGATTAAAAATAGTAAAATACATCATATAAAAAGCCTTCAGCTCTTGCTATGATTTCATATACTACAATATATTTTCTATATCTCAAACTAGATCACTACTCTTAAAAATGAAGCAAAAACCTACCATCTTAATTATTCATTTTTTTGCAAATCTTTTAAAAAGTGGCTCCTCTCCTGACTGAAAAATAGAAAGCAGAAATGTTTATGCTCCTCTTACAGCTTCCCTCAATAAAATTTTCCCATAGATGACTAAATATAAAAGATTTACTTGGACAATTGCTGCTATTGATTAAGTGTGCACTATTAGGCAAAGCAATTTTCTGATTAATATTGATTGGTCTATAAATGACATGCAGTCATCTCTAAACAAACTTGTACTAACCCGATAGCCAATTTTCCAGACGTCAGAACAACTCGATTACTTGAGATAGTAACACAAAATATACCCTGTGGCAGTTAGTCTGGGCAGCCCCCTCCTCCTCCATTCTCGGACGGAGACTCAGAGGCTGAGAAGCTGGCAGACCTGTTTGAGGGCACTGAGCGTGGGAGGAAAGGGGCAAGGCCCAGGCCCAGGCCCAGACCCGGCACCCAGCCAGCCAGGAAGGGGCCAGCCAGGGATGGCCCCACCACAACTCAGGACCTCTAATCGCTAATTCAGATTTGAATTATCTGCTGGTTTGAGGGTCAGACATGCCAGTAGAGGAAACGAAGAGATGAGGATGATTTTCCTTGTATCATAATTAGAAACAAACAAACAAACAAAATTAAAGGAAAAAAGAATACAAAAAAATAATGTTAGAAAAGCCTACCGTTTACAATTTATACTTTTCCAAATATCTTTCTTTCCTAATGGGAGACTATACAATACTTATTTGGCTACAGTTCAAGTTCACTTGGATTTTGAAAACAAGTCCAGGCACAGGGACACTTTTGCTCATACCAAGGAGGACTGTCAGGCATCTCCCCGCAAGGTCAGGCTTTGCCATCGCATCCCCTAGGAGGCTGCAGGACACGGCAGCCACTTCACCACCATGGAGTCTCCTGAAGACAGTCTGATGAAGGGACCCTTAAAAAGGATGAGGAAGGGGCAGTGATGCCCTCGGGGTCTGGCAACAGAGTAAAGCCCTTGGCAGGCCTGTGCCGAGGGGACCAGCGTGCAGGACGGTTGTCACAGCCTGAGGAGGAGGTTCCCGGCCAGCAGGAGGCTGCTCTGGTGAGGCGGGGATGGGGAGCGCAGTGCATACCACGCGGCCTGCAGAGCAGAGCAGCAGAGGTGGGTGGATGTGCGGGAATAAATTTACGGGGCAGGCGCCAAATGAGTTTGGTCAGGTCAGATTTTGAAGCCAAAAATAATTTTCAGTTTTCAGAGCTTTCCTGGATTTCAGAGCTATGGCTAAGGGATTACCACCCTGTTTCAAACATTAACAAAAGCTGGCACCTTGTGGTCAGCCTTTTGCAATTTACTTTTACTGCTTAACACTGGATAAATTTTGAAATTTATCCATACTGATGAACGTGGCTCTAGTTAATTTATTTTAATTGCTCCAAATTATTTGACTGTATATAACATCATTTTCTTTTTCTTGTTATTAGATATTAAGGTTTTCAATAAAATTTTTGGCCAATACAAATAATATGGCAACAAACATTCTTGAACATGTGCTTTTACACACATGTACAAGAGTTTTTCTAAAGTATATTACTGGAAGTGGGATCGCTGGACTAAAGGTTACAGAAGTGTTTATTTTATTAGCGGTTGTCCAATTGCTCTGCAAGGCAGTGAGGCCAGTTCACGATCCTGCCGAGACACTGCCTGCCCTTGCCAGGCGGTGCTGCCAGGCTCATGGGCTTGTCAGTTTCCCCCCTCGCCGGCGTTTCCATGGTTGGAGCCTCCAACTGGAGGCTTGTCCACGCACACCAAGGATGTTGGGGGGTTTATTTTACCAGCCCGGGCAGAGCATAGCCTCAGCCTTCTGATCTTCGGACTTGCCCGTGAAGAGACACGGAGCTGCGGGGCTGGGGCTCTCGGTGAATGCCAACGTATGGAGAGGAGAGGGGGCCGGCCATGCCCGTTTGCAGTTTCCCTGTGAGCTCTGGGCACCTCCTGGCGAGCCAGCCGGGAGCTGTGTGGGGGGGGGACAGGGAGTCCGGAGGACAGGCCAGAGGACCTGCAGAGCATGGAGCTAGAAGCCTGCAACTATTTTCCTCCTGAAGGGGGACGTGACTTTGGCCACTGTGAGAGACAGAGCTGGTTCTTATTATCACATGCTGTTTGAAATTATAATTACTTATTTTCTCAGCGTGTTTTTTGTTATTTTTATCTCATTTATTTTCTACCTTCTTGTTCCCCTTCCTGGTGGTCCTCCTCCACTGCCAATGACAGATGTCAGATATGTGCAACAGAGAAATCATTTTTAAAATCAGAATTTATACCACATAAAACTTTAAGCTCTGTGAAGGAAATCTCATGAAAATCCCACAATTACTGTACACAACATGTGGAACTCTGATAATAAAGTTAGAGAGGAGAAAAATATCTAAATTTAATAAATATTACTTTCTTTTACTAGGATTAAGATATAGGCTGTATTTGAAAAACCAAACAGGCACTCTACAATTTCCAAAAGATGAGACAAATAGTCTAATAAAAATCACTCACGTGACTAATAATATATACATAACTTTTCTCCATCTAAGACTCAAACAGAATCATTAACTCTACATATGATACCACTGAAGTGATTAAAATGTACTCCTCCCCGGGCTGTGACATTCATTTCCCCATAAATTACAATCTTAGAGAACTCTGACATGACTTAAGAAAATACATTCAGAATCTCTTTCTTGGCCATAAGACAATAGGAATTATTTTAGGACATACTGTAATTAAAATACCAGGGCAAGAAAATGATCTTTTTATGAATACATTTCCTACCTTACATAAGTTCCCTTGTTAGGACTGTTAATAAAATCTCTAATGGCCTCAAGTATTCTCAACATATAAGAAAAAGGGAACCATTGTATGTATTTATTAATAATACTGGGAACAACCAAAGCAGGTAACAAGACAGCCTGCAGAATAGATTAATCACAACTAACAGGCGAGGCTTCGTGTGCGACTTTTAAACTCATTGCTGTAAAATAAAGTCATACTTCAAATACAGCCTGTTACTTCTGACGATGTATGATAGTTTTTTCAAGGCCAAATAGAGGAACCACCACCGCCTCTCAGCAAAGGAACGGTCAATTCATGTTATTAGTTTCAGGGTTGATGGCCGGACACACCAACAGCTGAGCCACTGAGGCGAAGACGTCGTTATCAGTTTCAATGGGCCAGGCGGGGGCTCCTCTCAGGGGTGGGAACCTGCGGCCGAGGGAGTCAGTCTAAAGGATGCACTGAAGAATCTAGAAGGCCATGTGTGGCCTTAAGGCTGCAGGTCCCCACCCCTGCTTAGGACCTATAGCTTCATTAACAAATTATCAAGTAAACAGATATTTAAAAATCAGTTGTCTTTTTCCCCCTTTAAAAAGGAGTTATCTCCATATCTTCCCTTTCCAAAGCTTTCCAATCATAGTAATAATTATAGAATCACTTCAGTAAAAGAAACTCAATGAAGAATTTGATTGACATTAACTGAAAATTAAACTTTGTGTTATGTATAAAAAGTCTGCTAACCACCTAAAGAGTGATTCTTATTCACCTTTTTGAGGACACATACTTCTGTAAATGTGATAAAGATGCTGAGAAAAGAGGCAATTTGGGGAGCACACAATTTCCAGTGGTTTGTAGATTGCTGGAGCATCTGTGTACTCCATGTGAAGATGTCCACAGTCAGATAATTTCCTACCTCTGATTTAAGACAGGGTCTCTGCCTGGGTCTTGCATTTACCCAAGTTAATGAATAAAGACTTTAGTGTGTATTTGGTGACCATGTGAGTGATGCTTCCACCACTCAGAGAGAGTGGGGCGGAGGGAGGAGAGGGCAGAGTCTGGGCAGGGTTTGGCTTAACAGACCCTGGAGGGTCCTTCAGTCCCTTCAAGGGGTGAGTGGCTGGGAACTTTGTGGGAAAAACAGGCCTTAGGGATTTTTGCTGGGCTCCCAGGATTCCCTCGAGTTAGAGAACCAGGACTCAGGGAACTGGTGTTCAAGATCCAGGATAATGAGCTGCTCTGCGGGAGGTGAACACAGAGTAAGGGGAGGAAAAAGTGAGAGTTCACTGCTAGGGTCAGGATGCAGCTGCATTTTGTTTGTGTCTGAAGACACGGATGAAATATCACCCTTGAGTTATAATAAATTTGTGAATATGGAATGTATGCTTCCTTTGCTTCCTTAAAAAAAACAGCATAGTACTTCTAAATCTGAGTAAACTCCCTAAGTGGTTAAGAAGGCAGAACTTTAGGCAGCAAGAACCGTTATCTTAGCAACCTTTACCATTATTGCTTGAAACAAGAGGCGTACTGTGTTTGCTGAATGAATACAAACACTGAAGAAACACAATTGAGAATTCGTTTCAATTCCATGAGATACGAAAAAATCTTCTTATGGGCAAATCCTACTCCTGGATACAACACAGTCCTAGAAACAAGAGCAAAGCACAATTCCCCCAGTGCATACAGTCAGTGTTTCAGAAATACTCAGTCATTGGTCGGAAGCAGTCAGCGAGCAAAACCCCCACCAGGAAGAGTGGTCTTCACTGGGCTGTGCAGACCGCTCAGGGACACAGGCCGGTAGGGACGGTTCTGATGACCGGGAGCTAGGACCTCTGGTTGTTGTCTTGGGCCAAGCTCTTCTCCTTTCTAGCTTAGTTTTCCAATCTGCACAGTGAGATTTTGGACTATATTAATTTTCCAAAAGAAAAAAAAATTTCTTTTGAGATAGGGTATCACTCTGTGGCCTGCATTGGAGTACAGTGGCATCACTGGAGTTCACTGTAACCTCACACTCCTGGGCTCATGTGATCCTCTTGTCTCAGCCTCCCAAGTAGCTGGGACTACAGGCACATGCCAACATGCCTGGCTAATTTTTCTATTTTTGTAGAGACGGGGTCTTGCTACGTTATGTTGAATCCTGGCCTCAAGCAATCCTCCCCGGCCTCCTGAAGCGCCAGGATGACAGGCCTGAGTCACCACGCCCAGTCTTCAGCATTTTTAAATAGCAAAACTTATCCATCCACTCACCACTCCCTCCATCATCCCTACCCCCGAAAAAAGAAATCTCAAGAGAGACTTCAGCACATAAAGCAGACACCGCTGAAGTGCTCCACTGGCCCTGGCCCTCCCAGTTCACCCCCAGCCACGCCTACAGCCACCTGGAGGCCCTCCCTGGAACCCCAGGGTTCTTGGAAACACAGTTTGAAAACATGCCAGATTAGACTTCAACTCCTATCGATTCCTCCTTTCCTTCTCTCATGGTGGAGTTGAAGATTAGTTTTCCAAACTAATCTTCCACTGTGGTTTTGTTTCTTCTTCACTCTTTTGGGGACTCCACTGGCAGTCCCCGCACCCCAGAGCCTGCACGAGTTCCTGCATCCATTTCTTGAAACCACCAGTCCGACTCGACTTTCTCAAAAGAGTAGCTTTCTCCCTGGGGTCCTCTTCTCTACTCATTCACTGTGCCCTTTATTTATTCTAAAAAACGTGCGCCCACTGCTACCCGACTGTGCAGGCCCAGAGATCCACCGTGAGTAAGACACACCTTCCCGCCTGTCACGGCGCTTACCGCAGATCTCTAATTGTTGTTGTCCGGCGCTGCTTCCACCCCAAGTTACAGCATTTGTTACTGACACTGATGACAGGTCACCCTCCAGTGCAGACACCTGACGGAGTCAGGATAATACCCACGTAACTAAGAGCACTTTGCCAATGTTCAGGAGTTTTTCAAAAACAGGCTCTTTTGGCATGATTCCAAAAAAGATTTTCCAAGAAAAAGATCAGGGATCAAAGGAAGATGACAATCAAGACTGAAAGAATAAGAATATAGGAAATTAACCTTTGAGTGAAACAGAGAGGATTTTAATTCTTTTTCCTTTTTGCTTTTATAGGAAGCAAGAGATCTGCTGACAACAGAACACAAGAAAATTGAAGCTGGGGTATGAAGTCAAAAGAGAGGGACCAGGAAATCCAGTAACCGAGGGAGTGACGTCCTCGTGTGACCTCCTCGTGGAGCGCAGCCCGGCGATGCTTCCTGAGAGGCCTGCACGTGACAGACACTCGGGGTCTGCTTGTCACAGCGGGGAGCTGCGCCCTGCACAGGAGCTTTGGGCCACCATTGCAGGGGCAGCCCCGACTTGTCCCGAGCCCAGGAAAGCTTCTAAAGTGGTACAGAAGTCACAAAACCACACACAGTTATGAGGATGTCTGAATTCAAGAGAACTAGTCAATTAAGAAAAGGAACTTCGTTACTTTGCTGAATATTATATTAGAGATCAAGACACGGTTCTGGTTTAAGACTTTGGCCTCACAAACATCCGTGATCTCTGGCAGAATGAGGGCAGGATACACCCGACTTTCAGATACTGACTTAAAGGTAGAGGTGATGTAACAAAACAGGAACTAGGATTATTTTATTCTGAGTTTTACCATAAAGTCTTCGCGCAACCAAGTGATTTACACATCACTGTCTTAACACCAGAGATGGTCGCCTCTCAGTGGAGACTGAACTGCAGGCTTCTCCAAAACAAACTTTAAATTTCTACACCTCTCAACTACTGTATCTTGAAGAACTTAAGCTTACAATAGGTGAAATCTGGAGCTCCGTATAGAAGAATTAGTCACAACAAAGGGAATCAAGCTGGGGAACTCTTAGAAAAGAAGTGAAGCAAAGTAGGAGACTCCATTCTCCTTTGAAAGGTGGAAAAGTGAATTCAGATTGTTCAACCAAACGAAGATGAGTACCAAGACGATGAGCCGCTGCAAAGCAGTCAGGGTGAGGGCTGAATTTCAACGCGAGAGTTTGACAGCCAGCGGGACCTGTTCCCCAAGTCACACACCTCACTCTCCAAACCCCTCTGATAAAGCACCCGCTGCCCGTGCTCAGACGCAGAGCACGGTGTGGCCGAGTCCACCCAGGACCAGCTTCGGGACAACTCTGCAGTACCTGGGGGAGGCTGAGCTGGGGAAGGGGGCGGTGGGGGATGTGGCTGCCTTAGGAGTCCTGAACGAAACGCTGGTGAGAGCATTCCGGCATTTTCTCCTTAATAAAAGGAAAACAACTCAACACTATTACAGCTGTCTTATAGATTAGAAATTCCCTGGAAACAAATCAACATGTATAGTATGGGTGATCCAGGATTAATGAATTTTTAAAAATCTACTTATGGAATTCCTGGCAAAGTTTAAAAATGTTTAGAACTCCACCTGTTCAATAGTAACATTTCTACCTGAAATGGAGAAAATGGAGTATATTTTAAAAATCAAACATAAAATCATTTATCTGTATTGTATTTAATAGAGCACACTTGATCAGAGTATATGCCACTTCAAGAAATTTGATCATTTAAAACAATGGCATTTGAACTGATTAGACTTATTAATATGTGTGTATTAATATGATGCTTCTTGCTGTTACAGGACTGGTATCTCATACAGCAAAATTCTCACGTGCAGGGCTTTGGGTAACGTAATACACTCAAACTAATTAACTTCCAGAGAAAATATTATGAAGGAAGGTAATACTTATCAAAAACAAACTGAAAATCAAACACATTGTTACTTACAATGAGCTGTTTCAATCCAACAAAAGACTGTTCCACTGAGTTGGCGTTGAGCACTTGTCTCTTTGCTGCAGCTTTTTCACCCAGAAAGCGAAGCATCAAGTCTTTAACTGCATCTCCCTGGGAAGAACGTAAGAAGAACATGTCAAGACAATAAAATGTCAATTAAACTCAGCTAACCAGAACTCATAACTAAATAAAATCCCTCTTTTCTCCATTAGCTTATGGGGGTAAAAATGCTGGTTACATTATTGTAAAACTTCAATCAACCAGAAGCTAAATCACGACCGTTAATAAAATGTAGAATTTTAGAATTGTTCTTCATTTGGAAGAAGAAATGTTAAATTGCCACCACCTGTCCCAGCTTATAGTAAGCGCCAAAACCAGGCCAGGAGAGGGGCTTGGGGGGCCGGGGAGTGTGAGGTGACACGCTGGAGGCAGGAGCCTGGTTGCTGGGAGGACCACCTGCAGGGTGGGCTCACGTGGGGGCAGGCAGGCCTGACCAGTCTGCCTGAACCCCATCCATTCACCATGACAGCCTTGGGCTTCTAGGAGAGGCTTCAGGGCCAGGGCTGACAGAGGTGGGTGACCAGTGCCATGGAGGCGCCGTCCTGCTTGCGACAGTAGGCTCACTAGCCAGACCAGGGGACAACGGGGCCTCCCTTCTCCCAGCAGGTCCTTCACTGCTGTGCCCAGCCAGGCCCTCTGCTCACAGGAGTGGGGGCACCTTATGCTGAAGGCCAGGGAGGGGTCCACATTCGCCTCTGCAATGGGGCCAGTTCTATCTCCTACCCAGACTCTTCAGGCGATGCCGATCTTTAGACCGTGCTAAAGAACATGGCCAGTGGAATGTGAAGCATGTTACTTTAAAGGGAAGACACAGAAAGGCCGGGAAGCAAGGAGGAGCTTTTGTACAGGCCTGGGAAAGAAGAGATGTACCAACGGTGACCCACCAAGGACCAGTCCCTTAGCTGGTGTGAGACCTGGGGATGTGCCCAAGCAAGAAGCCCAGGTGATTGGCGTTTACAGCCAGCAGAATTCCCCGTGGCTACAGAGAAAGGTAAGGTGCGCCCGAGCCGCACGTTACCAAGTTAAATGATGTGTGGGGAGAAGCTAGTAACTGCCACTGTCACCCCTGCAGTCTCCAGGGCTGTTTTGTGGCTGCAGTGCCAGCTGAGGGACAGCCCAGGGCGGGGCCTGCTGGCTGGACACCACGCCCTTCAGAGGCCCTCGAGAAGGACACTCACTGTTGCATGGCCCACTGCAAGGCAGCCGAGGACAAAGAGTTGTGACAGGGACAAAGCCCCGGACATCTCTCTCCCTGCTGGAGCCTGAGGAAAGGCAGTGCAGAGAGGGGGCAGCTTGGAGGTCCCTAGAATACCCTGAGACAGGGAGCAGCCCCACATCGGCCCGGCCTCCCTGACATGTGCTCTGGGTGCCCTGGGGGTGGCGGCTGCTGACAGAGCAGCACAGCACAAGGCCCCAAGGTCTCTCAGAAACTAGGACAACCCCAAGTGGGGGGCAGAGGTGGGGACGGGGGCACCGACGAAGCCAAGATCTGTCCTCTCAGCACAAAGCCTGAGCCCCAGGGAGGCTAACGCTAATACTGCAGGACAGCAGGGTGCACATGGCCACGAGGACTGAGAAATCGGTGTGGGAGTGCTCCCTGCACAGACCTCACCATTGGCTCAGACCCCTTCCCTTTGTTCTCCTGTGCTGGCTGGGGGGAAAAAGCATGGAAGCAGTTCTGCTAATAAGCAAGGTTATTTCAATCTTTTGCTATCTTTCAAAATGGTGACACTTAAAAGAAAACCAGTAACTAGACCATGTGAGCAAGAGACGCAGAAAAGCTGCTGATACTGTCTGCTTCTCCCGCTCTGCTGACACCCTTCTACGGAGAGACTGACAGCCTGTGGCGGGGGGTGGGGCGGGAGCTTGGTGGCACAGGTCACAGGCCTGCCTTTCCCTGGGTCTAAGCCTTCTGCTTGCAGCGGCCAGGCCTTGCATCTTCTCACACGGGGCAAAGGTCTAGGAGCAGCAGTTTTATAATTTCTGCCTTCAGAGAGTTAAGGTGAAGTACTTCAAATACCAGAGCCACAAAAGCAGCTAACTGATCTGGGAGCGATAATTAAAGGGCAAAATGAAAGAGCTTAGGCATATGGCTCCATAAAGCTTTGTAAAAATGCAACTCACATCAGACAAAGAGCATTATCTTAGTCAGAGGAACAGGGAGCCGGGCAAAGAGCAAAATCAGATCTGAATGCCGGGGAGGGAAGGCCGATTTAAACCCTCCATCCCTGCAACATTCTCAATTAATGAGACCACACTGCAAAAATCTCTCGTCCTTAGAATTCTCTGTTAACACTTTAGTTACCACAGGAATTCCTGAGATATTAGCATATGACTAATATCCCACCTTTAGGAGTCCAAGGATGTGACAAATGTCTTAAGACAAACCCAACCCTCGCTGTGTCACTAAACTGAGGGCAATCATGGCACAGTGAGATCGAGACGTTTCCTATGCACATCCTCCAGCCGACACTGGAGTAAGGGGAGGGCCCTGTGGAGAGCTGTGCGGTCGCACCAGGAGGGTGTCCAGTCAGAACATGGAGGAGATCCCACGTGAACGTGTCACATCTGGGACTCATCGCAGTCTGACAACGTAGGACGCCGCCCCACTCTCCTGGTCAGGTATTTATGGATGAGAAGGTGGCCGGCTCTCACAGGCAGCAGGCGGTCGGGGGCCTGCAACCCCTGCTGCAAAACAGGACGGTTTTAGTTGTTCCCTCTTGATTTTAATGGCCAAAGACTAACAGAACCCATAGCAGCTGATTTGAAGCGTGGGGCCTTACTGTCCGGGACACCTAAAGAAACAGTGGCCATGGGGCAGTGTGTTGAAAAGACACAGTGCTCGCACCTGGCACACGACATACTGAGCTTCCTGCCAAGTCCCCAGCAGACACTCGCTGCTCATCCTGGGAGCATCTCTCCTCCGGCTATAGTGTCTGCTTTCTCCTAGGCAACGTGGAAACACCTGAACAAAAACTACAAACAAACAAAAACAAAACAAAACCCCAAAGTCAAGGACGTGGAGAAACCAGAACCCTCTTACATTACTGGTGGGAATGTAAAATGGGACAGCCATTTTACAGAACAGTCTGGCGGTTCCTTGGATGTGGAACAGAGTTGCCACATAACCTGGCAGTTCCACACCCGTTTACACATCAAGAGTACTGAAACCACATGTCCACACAAACACCTGTACATGATGTTTACGGCAGCGCTGCTCAATAGCGAAAAGATGAGAGCAACCCAAATGTCCACCAACTGATGAATGGATAAAATATGGAATATCCATAAGATAGACTATGATTTGTCAATAAAAAGGAATGACACACTGATATATGCTAAAACTAGATGACCCTTGAAAATGTTACATTTACTGAAAGAAGCCAGTCAGGAAAGGACCATTCTTGCATGATCCCACTTATATGAAATGTCCGGAACAAGAAAACCCGTAGAGACAGGTTGCCTGGAGCTGGGGTTGGGGGAGGAGGATGGGGAGTGACCACTACTGGGTTTGGGGCTTCTTTCTGAGGTGATAAAAATGTTGTAAAAATTAATTGTGGCAATGGTTGTACAACTCTGTCAATATACTAACAGTGGTTGAATTGCATATTTTAAATGTGTGAATTTATGGTATATGAATTATTAATATGTCTTAATGCTGTAGAACCAAAAACAAACATAAACCATTTTTCTTATGAGGCCCTAAACAAATGGGGATTCTGAAAACCATTTTCACAGGTAAACGTTACAAAGAGGCTTGGACCAGCCTCTCCAAACCTTCCCTGCTCTGTGCACACACTTCAGTTCAACAGAGTGTTCTTTGGACTGGAGACTTAAGGAAAAGAAAGGGGCCCATCTGTGAGGTGGTGAACACAAGCAGCAGCAGTAACTTTCGCTTCTGTCCGCTTCTGATGAGTGGGACTGGACTTACTGTCCTAACGTGAACAACCACAACAATGGACAACAAAATTTAACAACTCTTTTCAGACACGGAAAAGGCTGTGATCTGAGAGAAGGAAAAAATGAGTTGAGGCTGGGCGCAGTGGCTCACACCTGTAGTGCCAGCACTCTGGGAGGCTGAGGCAGGAGCA